>WXVQ01000255.1:0-26308 GCA_013372465.1 Nitzschia sp. Nitz4 | reverse complement strand
ACATGAAGTTCCTGCAGTTGTAGTTCCGCCATGCGACGCATTTCGTCCGTGGCAGGCAGGATGTTGGTAGCTCCACTGGGAGGTTCATCCCAAACTCTCTTTCCGGATCGCTTGTTTTGGTAGTAACTTCGAATGATGAGCGTACCCGAACCTGTGGAATGGTTGGAATCGGAATTGTCGGAACGTCTGCGCCGGCTGTTGGAAATGCGCCGACTGTTGGGAGCTTCACAAACCGCCAAGGTCTCTTGCCAAGTATCTCCATCAGCTTCAATGCGTTGATTCCCTAGACGTTGCGTAGGACGTGCATCGACCACTGCATGTGGCTGTTCCCCTGAAAAGGCCATGGTGCAGTTACAACAGCAATGCTGCTTGTTCTATGAATTTCTGGGAGGAAAAAGTATGACAAAGCAATTGTGCAGTCACCTTACCCTTATTGAGAGAGTGCAACCGCTAGTTGTCCAACGAAGAGTAGTTGTGGTTGTGGTTGACAATCAATCACTACTACAATGGGGATACTATTTATACCGAACGGTTGACCGTAGTGGGCGGCGTGACACAAGAATCCTCTGTTTGTTGGTGGGGGGAACCGGCAAGCAGAAATCGTCGAATGGATTTGCGTTGGTCGCTATGGGGCGATGTTCCCCAAGAATGTTTGCACGACTCGTGTCCTACCCACCAATATTGGGTATCCAACGTATCTATACAACATGTAGTACATACATGCCAAATTCGGCAAACCATGGGAGGTTGTGGTCAAGGACCTCTACTGCAGCTGGGTGTCGAGCAAGAGAGTGGGAGGAGAGAGACTTCCCACATGATGATGATGATGATGAATACTGGAAACAAAAATGGTCTTGGTGCGCCTAAATTATGACACTCTACGAATACTCTCCTCGGTAGAATGTAATGTCCCTCTCTCTTTGAGGAGCAGTTGCGCCAGTTTGGAACAAGTATAGTATCAATAGTATAGAGATATGTCGTTGTGAGAGCTATCACTGTCAATAGAATACTGTTATCTTTTTCTTCTAGGCACCCTTGGTGCACTTGNGTAGCTTGTTCCAGCAAACGTAGTTCTGGTTGTCGGAGGTCGGACGACGAACTGGAGGTTGAACCGGCCGGTGGACCGCGACGGTAGTTAAGTCGAATGGGTCCGTCCGCCCCGGTTGCGAGTGTGGTACTCGTGTGGTACTCGTGCGGTCCTCGTACCATTTGGGTGGCTGGTTTCCGTCGGTGGAAGGTGTTGTCGAGTGGCGTTGTTGTTCCGAAAAAGAAGAGAAATGGCTCGAACAGCAAGTCAACTGCTGCGAAAGCGAGGTGTGAAGCGAGGCGTTCCTTTGAATAACACGAGTCCACGGCGCTTCAAGCAGTTGAGAGCCTATTCTGACTTTTCCTCTTCCGATGCTTCCTCCGAGAAGTCTCGGCCTCGCCTGTCGACTGCGGATCCTCGCTATGCGGTTGCGTTTCAATGGGCGGGTTATCCCCGTCCAGGCAGCGACGATCGTTCTTCTCTCAGTTCTGCGTCTGACAGTGACAGCGATGCCTCCAATGCTCACTCTCGTAGTTCGATTTCCGGTTCTTCCATGAGTGGATCATCGCGCTCTTCGGCTTCCGATGATGACACTGTCTCTACTCCTGGAAGCTCCACTTTTGGAACCCATTCCACGTTTGCATCCATTCATGATGACGACGATGACTCTCAGGTCAATGTTGACGTGGATGTTGACATGGACCTGTTGCAAGATGGCCTAGCTGCAACGAATACTATCCCTTCTGCATCCACAACCTCCGTCAGCTCCGACAGTTCCAAAAAGAAACCTCCTGCTACCAAAACCAAATCAAGAGCTACACCGCCCAAGAACAATGAGAACGTTCCTGATAACGTTCCTGAAACAACCGACGACAATGACGAAGTCGTGGTTGCTTCCGATGCGCCCGAAGACTTTATCTCCATTCCCTATGTTCTGACCTGCTTTGCCATTACCGTCCATGGGACTCGCTGTACGCGACGCCTTGATACAACCGGTGTTCCTGAAAATGAGTTGCCCTCCAAGTGCTATTGTTCCATTCATGAACGTTTGCCCAAAGTCCATGGTACCCTCCTCGATCCCTCCACCATTCCCAATGTCATTCGAAGGGCCAGTCAGCATGCCTGTACAGCCATTACCAAGCTCACAGGTGAAAAGTGCACGCTATTTACAGTGCACCCGTCTCACTTTTGCTGGCGTCATATCAAGCACCCTCCCTCCCATTGGATCCCTCCCTACCCCGTCGAGCCGCCGACACCAGAAGGCGACCCCAACCGTCCCAAAGACAGCTACTTCCGAGGCAAAGCCAACCACGAGAGGTGCGTCTTTATCAACTCCAATGGAAAACCTTGCCCATACAATGCTGTCAATGATACGATTTGTTGCAATGAACATGCCGAGTGGATTTCCAAATGGGCAAAAATGGCCCCCTCCCGTGCTGTTGTTTCCTCTTCCTGGGATGACTCGGATGATGAAGAAGAAGACGGCGACGACGACCCTGCTTCCGACAAGGACCCACATAGACCCTACCGATACAATGAGTTTTTGCAGTTGTGGAAAGAGTGTGAAGAGTTTTTGGGAGAAACCACAGATGACATTGAGAGTTCTCGTCGTGTACGTAGTGCCAATCAAGCCATGTGCCCCGGAGATACAGATGGCCAAACCAAGGCTCAGTATGGTCGGATTCTTCCCAAGGCAATGAAGGTATGGATATTAGTCTTGTTGTTGTTGGTCGGAGGTTTCGGTGTCCATTGCTACGTCTCACCCTTGCTTGTCATGCCCCTGTCTCCCCTCATCGTGTCACAACGACGAACAGACCATGCTGAACAAGATCCTTTGTCTTTCGCACAATGATGTATTTTTAGATATTGGTCACGGTATCGGAAACACTTGTCTTCAAGCAGCCTTCACCACAGGGTGTGAAGCGCGAGGAATTGAGGTAGTCTTTGGACGGAATTCGATTGCAGAGGTCTTTCGCGATACCATGGTGAATTTGAATCAAAGCCATGTCACTCCTAGAATGGTTGGCAAAGTTACATTGCTGCATGGTCGATTGGAGGAGCCACAATTTCGAGATTATCTCACCAAAGGCGTCACTCGGGCATATGTCAACAATTTCAATGGGGTGTTTGCGGAACGATCCGCCAAGAACAAGCAACGATGGTTCCTGGATGATTACGTTTCAGGACTCTTTTGTCTCATGGCACCGGGAACTATTCTCGTTACATTGCATCCATTGGGATTGGGTCCTACTAGAGAAGAAGCCAACGATAGCCGAAGAAGACACAATCTGTCCGAAAGCCCCAATGCTTCCTTCTTCAGTGTGGAAAAACTTTTATTGGGGAAGGCATGTGACACTGTGAAATGGAATCAACATTCGGGCAATGCGCGAAATATCTACGTCTACAAGTACACTCGCCTGACGCAACCTCTGGGTCCTGACGCGGTTTTTATGTGTTGCAATCCCAGTTGTCGTGTAGCCCAAAAGAACAAAACCATTCCAGCTGCGACGATCAATGAAGAGGGGCGAGTTGTGTTGAACCATTGTATTTGTAAGTTTACCCCCAAGACCATCCGTCGACAACCAAAGAAGAGCTACAAAGCCATGTAAAGAAAGGGTAAATTGTTTTCGTCATCCTTCAGAATGTTGCTTGGTGTTCTGTTTCAAGCTTTGTTCTATTGGGACATCACCCCGGTATTCACAAGTGACTCGGGAGGAGAAATCAACGACAAAGAACTCCTTCTTGGCCTTGTTGGAGAAGTGGAGAAATGATTTATATGGATTTCTTTGATAATAGAGGCAGAGGTGGCGGATTCTGCAGATACCAACCCGATTATTGGCTGCAGAATAATGTGGTTTTGTTGGGAGATGTTGTTGTACCAATTCGGGGATGGGGATGTGTTGAGCACAGTTTTTCATGTCAAATAGGTCCAATTCAGAAACATTGGACACGGATGGACAAGCGCTGTCTACAGCTGTGTGGTGCTACCGCCTCTCCATTGTGAGAATAGTTAAGAGTCTATTAGCCGTTCTACTCGTTTTGCTACTCAAATTTGTATGGTAGGGTTGTGATACATCAACATGTTTATCGGAAGATTGGCTCGATCTCTTGATCTCTCAATATGACCCATGCGGCACGCATGGCAAAGGCGGGAAAGAAGATCCAGATACCATTGGCAAACCCAACAAAGCCCAAAACCTCCGGGAGAGGTCGACCCACATGACGCTTGTTGTAGAAAAAGCTGAGGAAATAGATGATTGCGCCATACATGACTTGCCAGTAGGATGCAATACCAATAGTACCCACCAACAACCACGCGTACGGCGAAGCAGCTTGCACCCAATCTGGGAAGAGAATGGCAGCGTTCCAAAGCAAGCAAGGAGGAATCGTAGACCAACCGTTCCCAACGTCAATGAAAAAGCCAAAGGATTCTTGGTTCTGATAAGAGGGGTCCCAAAGCGAGTAGGTCGACCACATGATGGCCCACTTTTTTGCACTGAAGACTGTATTGAAGGAATGTGGCATGAACAAGTAATAGAAAGCCGCCTTGTGCTCCTTTCCTTCATACATTTTCTTTCTTTCCAGGTAATCCTTTTGAATATCTTTAATGTAGATTCCGAGTGCAATTTCACAAAAAGCAATGAGTATGTTCAAATTGTTGTAAAACATAACTGCCAAGCCCAACGCATTGGGAAAAGACTTCACTAGGCAGAGAGGTCCGAAGGTTGTAAGAGCAATCCACATTGCAGCAGCAGAGAGAGTGTTCAAACCTGGAACAGGTTTGTCTTCTTTGGACTCATGGTCGGCCATGTTTCACTTGTTTGTGCTGTGGTTGTGCAATTGCCGATAAAGTGGCAATGCGTTTGTTGGTGTTTGTGGGCATGGCGGATGCGGAGTTCTCTGGAATCGTTCGTTCATGTGGTATATACTACCTTATGTATTCATATGTACTACTCTAAATGCTAAAGAAAAAACGAAACAGCCCGTCAGTCCTTTATCAATGCCAAATCCCTTGGACGATAAACAAACAGTGAAGTATCCCTCACATGCCTCGTCGGCGACGTGCATTCTCGTGATGGGTGATAGGTCTTGACCATCTGTTGACATTGGTGCACTCTGCCCCACCAGAAAGGAGAACTGGATCGATCTTCTTCACGAGAAGGAAGCCGATCTTACCATCCGATTGGCATCTCGCTACATGGATGCCTTTTACAACTTGGAAGTGGATGGCATTACCCTCTCTGGAAAGGAAGGCAACAGGCTACGAGTACACCTTGCCACTTTGTTTGTGTGACCCGGATTGGGAGACCATTGTTGTGGAGGTTGTGGAGTTAAACAAGCGCTTCCCCCCGTCAATAGGCCTCCATTGAGGCCTACAAAATGGCCTAATTGCTGTTCAGAGGGGAGTTGTCAGAGCGAAATAGTTGTAGCTCCAAAGTGGAAAAGGATAAAAAAAAGCCCCAGAAGTATCACTTGACATACTGGCGTTTAGAGTGTCGTAGTGTATTCATTAAACATTCTGCACAGCTTTGCTTCGCTGGGGATATATTGGTAGCTGCCACGTTCTCGATAATGGGCTTTGGCGGAAGTCGACGTGAAACTGGTAGGTGCCGCAAATTGTCGAGAACGTCAGCTTGTATACCAAGAGGTATTCTCAGGAAATCCTTGGTTGATCGTAGTACATATTGATGCCCATATGGCATTAAACCGAACATAGTGATTCCATTTCTGGATTATGGATTGCGGGGAAGGAACTTGGAACGTTCCGTAGTCCAACCAGAGCACGATGTGCTCCACCAATCGCGAAGAGTGGAAGTACAAGGCCTGAGCATAAATCAACATTGACCAATAATTGGACATTTTCCGATTTCGGAATCGGCAAGAGCCAATCAAAAGCCTGAAGCACTTGAACGGTACTAAATGAACGCAAAAGAGACGTAGAGATCACGCCGGGAGAAGGTTCGATTGGCGCTGCTGCAAGTGAGTTTCATACGGGTGGTGCTGTAGCGTACCGGTGCCGGTACCGGGGGTAAGTGTACGTGCGTACGAGTTCAGTACTACCGATACTGCACTGCGGTAGAATAGGAAATGGCACAAAATCACCGACGCAGCAGCTTTCCGTGTTGCGCAACAAGAACATTGCAACAAGAGAGCAACCACCTCAAGAAGTTCCAGCGTAGTCCGAAGAAGAAACAAACAAGCACCATGGCACCAGGGGGAGGCAAGTACCTGTCCACAAGCGAGATGGTGAGCGGATATCACAAATCCACCAAGACTCCCATTCCCAACCTAGTAATCCCCGGAGACTACCGCGTGTACAGACCGACCAAGTACGATGTTCTGTGCGGACGTGGAAAGCCCATTCAAGACCACAGTGGCAACTTGCGGCTGCGACGCATCGTCTCCAAGTTCACCGAGCGATACATGAACGCCAGAAGGCACAAGAAACAAGAGATCGTAGAGGAAGTGGTGGAACTCGTCAAGAACTCGGGCGGAGTCTTGGCTCGCTTCCTGAAGCGTGTTGGCCGAGAGAACTACTGGGTGGAAGTTCCCAAGGCTGTAGCCTGTGACAAGGTCAGCCACGCTCTGCGTTGCCTCGTCAGGAAGACTGAGGCTGGAGAGACTCTCGACTTTTCCGAGGGAGATGATGAGAGTTGCGATGAAGTGCAACAAACGGCCTCGGTGGCGGAGGCTGCTGCGGAGGAGCCTGCTGCCGCAGTTCCTCCTGCCGCGGAAGCAAGAGAATCCGTTTCACAGCCCGCTGAGGCGCCGCCGGCTGTGGCTGCCGCACCCCAAGTTCCATACCAGCTCAGTTGGCAAGCATTGCTGTCTCAATTGTCAACGAAAAACAACCACTCGCTTTTCGAGTTGCAGACAAGGCTTGCTCTCTCCCAGCTCAACAGACCCCAGATTCTGGAACTTGTTGTTGCTACTAGACAAATTGCGCTACAAAAGCAGCAAGAAGAGGCTAGCAAGATTGCTCTAGCCAATGATCTACTCCGACAGGTGGTTGAGGCCGAACAGCGGCAGCAAAATCAACAGCTGGAACAACAAGCTCTGGCTGGAAGACTGAAGTTGGCCCTTCTTGCCTTGGCCAATGGAAGTCGTGTCTAACTACCTATTTCATTACACTAACATACAGCAAAGATTTAGAACTTTATTCTTTTGCCACTCAAGGTTGTCTATTGTCCCATAGACTATTGTTCAGTAGTTGCACTTGCTACCTGAGGTGCCCTGTGTTTGCTTCCCTCTAGGTAGAGGACATCTCCGTTCCTATAACAATAGTCTGCGTTCATCTACATTGGAGCAAATTTCAGGCAATCATTTTTGAAATACTCTTGCAACTCGGGCATCTTCAGATTAGGTGCCAATGCTCCCAATGAGATTGATTCCACTCTTCACCACCAAGTGGAGGGGGAGCAGTGGTGCCAGCAATACGCTCGCGCGCGTGGTTGGAGGTCAACACAACAGCAGACCACGTCGTCGTCCAAGAGCGGTGATCCTGTATCCTCCTTCCCATTGTTTCGACCCGTGGGCAATAAATATACACAACATTCTTCAATCTCGCCTGGATAGAGATGGGGTACAATTAATTATGTACGGCGGCAATGCCATCTTCCTCATGTTCCCGTCGCTTCTTCTGAAGGGCCTTTCGTTGGTTGCATTGGGTTAAGAGTGTCAGACAATTCTTATGTACATGACTCTTGTGTCAACTCATTCGTCAGAATCATCCACTGGGGCGCCTCTCTAGAAACTGAAATTAATGCATTTTACTGCCTCCCATTGTTGAGTGAGAGTCCTGGTGGTGTTGAAATTGTAGTACTTCGTAGTAGAGCTGCTGGTTGTGCTATAGTAGCATTACGTCGTAGGCAGTCGTCGGTGTTCGGAAGTGGCAGTAGCAGGAGGTGGGCGCTCGAGGCTTTCACTCACGCTACTACAACCAGCAACAAGTCAATTGTTTATATCGCCACTTTTTTAGAAGGTACTAGGTAGTAGTATCTGACCATTCTAATGTTGTGTTTTGTGATCGTAGTTCCTCCTCAACCTGTTGGAGGCGTGACCAACAGAACCCCTAATAAAAACAAGCGCCTTTTCATTGCGTGGAGCGTTTTTTTTCGACACCATCAATTCGCCCTACTTCTAGAGGTATTGTTAGATGCACAAATTCGCACAATATATCCTATCCCGCCAGTTACGGAAATCCTTAAAGTCCCAATCTTTACAACCTTTACAACTGGAACCTACTACGGGTAGGTAGTGGAAGTAGAGGCACCACCGACCCAACAGGTGATACTGAACTCGCCCAGGAAGCATTCTCACATACCCGAGCCACCATGCTGTTTTCAACGAAACTCAATCGGCTGCCTACGGGCGCAACCGTACCACCTTGTCACACAAAAACGAACCAGTCCCCAATTGGGGGACTGAAATTCAATATGATGATACTTTTCATATAGATAGGTTTGATCAAATGCTTAAAGTGGAGGAAGCTCTTCTAAAATGTAGCTCCTACAGAACAGGGAGAACAGTGTTTTGGTATTGGCCTTGGTCGTGCGTGGCTCTATCAGGCTGAATCATGTAGCCCAAGGTCACAAAGGCATATTTATGGCTTTATGTACCATGGAGGAAGGAGAGCGTCTTCCGCGGAGGAGAAGGCGCGCGAAAGCCTTTTGAGAACTCCACACGAAAGCAAAGAACGCCAGTTGCGTTTGAATTAATTCTTATGAGTTCATTGAAAACCAAGGAACTGCCACAGGGCCCACGACAAGCATACAATTTTCTAGAAAGGGCGACCAACATTACAATCATTATGAAAGACGAAGAGCAGTCAGCATCAATCGCTCGAGGTGAAGACGATGAGGAAGAGTTCCCAAATACAGGAACATCTTCAACCATCGTAGTAAAGGAAGAAGATCGTGTTGAGATGGTGAGCGATCGCACACAACAGCCATCCGACGATGATATTCTTTTGGGACGGGGAAAGGTACGACCAAACAGAGGGACTTCAGCGCTCGGTCGATGGTTCTTTTCTCACCACCGCCTCTTCTTGTAGCCCTATCAAAATCACCCTGGAAACAGACGGATGTTGAAAATCATTGACAAATTCCGACGCCAATACACCACGGCTCGTCGAGAGGCCCGCAGAGCGATTGCCCAGCACGTGGTCGATGTCATAGAAGAGGACGGCAAGGCTCGTTTCCTCAGACGTGTAGCTGAAGACGAGATGTTGTGGGAGCCTGTCGAACGAGAAGTTGCAATTGCCAAGGTATGCCATGCCTTACGTAGCAAGAAATTGGCACCAACTCCGAAGAAAATGATGGCTCTCGCCCCTGGTACTAGCAGTGCCGTTTCTGGTGGCGGTAGCACAACTCCTTCAACAACGACCACGCCACCCCAACAACGACCTTTGTTTCCACAACAACAGTCAGAACAACTTAACCTACTCTCCGGGATGGGAATGTTTTCTCAAGCACAAGGGCAGTTGGGAAATCAAAGCCAAGGATCCAGAACCAACATGCTACTTGATTTTGTTTCTAGGTCGCGACTTCCTCCGATGCAAGGGTTTAGTGATGGATCTCATTTCAATTCATTGAAGAACTTCCTCGGTTCGCAGGCTACACAATCCCCCACAGCTGGTCGGTTTGGAGTCTTCGGCAGTGGCGACCCGACAAGACTTCCTTTGAACAACAATGGTACCGCCTGCCCCAGTACCAGCAGCAGCACCATGAATATTGACCTGCTCTTGGCAGCACGCCAACAGCAGCAACAACAGGAACAACAGCATATTCAAAACTTGATGTTTGGTGCGAACAATCTCGGCAACCCAATGGTTGAGCCACCTTTCCTGGCTGGCGATTCTACCAGTGGGGGTCTCAAAGCACTTCTTGCTGGCGTCCAACAGCCCCACCACAACTTCCGAATGTATAACAACACCCCAGGATCCATGCTACCTTCACAAAAGGATCCACGAGGAAGTGGCTTTTTTTAGATTTTGGTGGTTCTTGTATTTTGAGCTACTAAGGAGTCTTTTGTATAGAACTATTTTCTTTCACTCTTTTGTACTCTTGTTTGCATCATCAACACCAAACTTTCTTGGTAAAGGCGCAACAGTCCAAATTTTCCAGTACTGTACTTTCGTACCTTTTTGCGATGAGAGCGCTGAACCAGGTACTAGTGGTTAGTATATCACTGTTATATTACTACTAGCTAGTAAGAGTACCAATTACCTTACCTACCGGTAATTTAGTCTGTCTTCTGTACGTCAGGATTCCATGAAGCCGCTAATCAGGATGTGAATCTAGTCCAGTTTTGCTTGCACAACAAACTCGTTCACACCGGATCTTGGAATTCGATAGCAGACCTGCGGTAGATTTACAAAACGATGGTGGATACGTCCGAGTATAAAGTAGGAGTGATATTGATGGTTTCCGACTCAGCAAAGAAAGGAGGGAAAACACTGAAAGTCTGCTCCATCAACATTGGAAGCGACGCTCCAATCACCGTTGTTACATCGGCACCCAATGTCCGGGATGGATCTCGAGTAGCGGTTGCACTGGCTGGTTCCTCAGTTGTCACAGAAGAAGGAGAAGAAATGCAAGTTGAAAAGACCACCGTCGGAGGAACTCTTAGTGAGGGTATGTTGTGCGATTCTCGCATGTTGGGCTGGGCTGGTGGCGCTGCTGGAATTGCGGTTCAGATTCCTGAGAGTATCGAAATTGGAAGTTCACCCCCCGCTACTAAACCCCGCCCAACGGATGGACAAGGGGATGCTGGAGCTACACCGAGTGGGCCAGTGACAGATGGTTTGTTTGAACGAAAACTTACCAAGGAAGAGAAGAAGAAACTGGCCGCAGAAAAGAGAGAGGCTCGAAAGGCTGCCAAGGCCGCCAAATGATGAGAAGGAATAGTAGGCCATTGTAATCATTTGAGTCCGTGTTTTTACGGTTGTACAATAAAAATATTACTTGTACTACTACTATACCAGTATCATAGTTACCAGCCAGTCAGAGTTGTCTACCTAGATTGTGCCATTGGTATGCAGAGCCTCCGCGATGAGGACAGCATTCAAAGCGGCACCACGAAGCAATTGGTCTCCACTGACAAAAAACTCCACACCGTACTCGCCAAATGCAAGAGATTGTCGAAATCGACCCGCTTCGACATCATACTTTCCAGTGGCGGTGAGGGGCATTGGGTAAAGGTTGGACTCGGGATCGTCGACCAGCTGGACACCAGGAGCAGCATCTACCAAAGCCTTGGCCTTGGCAACATCCACCTTGGAGGTAGTTTCCAAAACAATAACTTCCGAGTGGGCACGGAGAGTGGGGATACGTACGGCACTGCAACTAATGGCAACATCATCCGACAATCCACAAATCTTTCGGGTCTCCCAGGTGACCTTCATCTCTTCCTTGGTGTAGCCGTTTTCCTGGAACTTGTCAATATGAGGGATAACATTGAAAGGAAGAGGATGGGCAAACACTTCATTCTTGGGTGTGTAGGATGCCCCGTTGCCAGATTCTAGAGCTTCGAAGTGGTCCTTGGTTCCCTTCAACAATTCATCCATACCAGGTTGGCCAGCACCTGAAGCTGCTTGGTAAGTGCTCATGAGTAGCTTTTTGATGCCAAACTCCTTGACGATGGGTGCGATGGCCATGGCTCCAATAGCAGTGGTACAATTAGGGTTGGCGATCAATTTGGCTCCTTTGGAGGCATCAGCATTGATTTCGGGAATAACAAGTGGGATATCAGCATCATAACGGAATGCCGACTAATCAGGAACGGAAGCGTAATGAAAACAATAACGCAAGACAGCTGTTAGAAGTTCCTTTCACAAGGCGGCATCTACTTGATACAGTTGATCCTACGGAGCACGAAGAGACCACCCCTCACGAAACAAAACCCATCACAGACGGGTAGGAACATGAAACCCCCAAAACAACCAAATCTCCTAACTCCAGTACACAGCATCCACTTACCGAATTGTCAATAACAACAGGTCCATCTCCTTCAGAAATATTCTTGGCATGCTCAAGGGCGAAAGATCCACTGACAGCGAGGAAGATGATATCACATTCCCGAGCACTTGCAACTGAAAACAACTCAACGGTCAAGTTTCCCTCACTATCACTGCTTCCAAAGACTTTGGAAGGCACAGTGCGTCCAGCACTGCGGCTGCTTCCAAACAATCGGAGCTGGTCCACCGCAGGGAAGCTGCCATCGGTGGTGCGTTGTTCTAGTACCTTGAGAAGTTCTTGTCCTACAGCACCAGAAGCGCCAATGATTCCTACTGTGTAACCCATTTCTCTGTAACTTGTTGTCGATAGTAAGCAAAGCTCGAGAGCTACAATGTAGTTATTAGATTGGCTGCAGACGTGCAACGAGGTCTTGTGGCCTTCCAACCTGCGCTGATGATGAAACGTGGGGCTTGCATCTGATCCCGATCCATTCGATTGGCGACGTCGAGTTCCGACTACCACGACCATAGGCTTCCTTGCCGACATTGTAATGTATCGAAGCTAGATCCAAGTGAGAGTCCTTCTATTCAGAATGTCATGGAGTTTGACCATTAGAACATTAGAAGGGTTTCTTTCTCTTAACAAATCTTTGAAGTTGTTTGTGACAAGAAGGGGGATCATTGTATGGGCATAATCTTACATCTGTAGGACTCTGCTGGATCAACAAATACATGAAGCTACTATGTCGTCGTGACGGTGGGATTGTCTCCATCATCGTCATGCAGCATGACAGATGTTGTCAAGTGGGTGGGAAATAATGGTAAGAGGAACGATCCAAATGGGCAGCCTCAACTCATGAATAGTCATATTTATCTTGAGTTTTCTCGAATCTATAGTGTCTAGGAGTTAGTAGTAGGTGGGTGGGTAGTACAACGTGCTGATAGTACGGTACCAGAGTAGCATCGCCCTTCTACACCATTGTTCTTGTATCAGATGTGGACGAAGGTAACAGCTTTGCAACTCTAATGCTCCGCTTCCACAATCTATTCTATCTACCGGGTACTCGTAGTAGAATTCGCAGCAACTTACCTCGATACCTACTACTGGAATGGACGCTATGGTGGTGTCGTGCAGTGGGGATTCCTCACTGGAGTACTGTGACCATCATACCGCTTTTTTTTCGACTGAGATTGCTACCCGTAGGACGCAGTAGGTTCCTACCGTGGCCATTCTTGTGTCGATTCCCGGATCAAAACACAACTTGTGCACACACACATACGCTCCATCTGAGAGGGCCAACATTTTATGTCTAACACTCAACTTCTAAAAGATGACAAAAGATGTCTAGCTCGTCTTGAAAGATCCCCAGTGTTTCGGTCTTTCAACATTGCACTCAGAATCTTGGCTACTGAGTGGTTGCGACCATACCTTTGGTATATGGCATCCACAGCAGTCTTGTCCGAATGCCCTGATCATTGTAGCAACCAAATCGAAAATCACCTTCCTTCTATAATATGAAAATTTGCACTTTCCTCTTTCAGCAGGAGTAAAGAGTTTCGCAGGTTTTCAGGAGGTGGATGTGAGGTGATGGGTCGTACGAGCAAGTTGGAAGTCATCCTTTTTCCGTTGTTGACACTTCGCGATATAATTCGATATGGCAATGGCATAGATTGTAGCCATGGGTATTTAACACATCGAGGACTCCCTATTACTTTGAACTGGGATTGCATTAAGGACCTTGGCTTGCAAGACTACGTCGTCATTCTTGGCAGCTTATTAAGCAGCAGTTCAGTTCAGTGCTCTGCTTTGGGATGCTGGGAACGAGAACTGGTGTGGTCAAATACCTACCTAGTACGGTCTCGGTGGTCCGATTATTTGATAACGGGGATTGTCCGACGTCGAATTGATTGGTACAGAATTCCATTGAGAAGCCATCCCTACCAATCAAAAGGCGAGACACGTCGGTCATGATCTCGATCGTGTCCACACGATTGGACGATTGGATACTTTCTCCATAGCCTTCGTTGATTTTTGTCCCGTGATTTAGGATTTTGGACCTACTGTACGACAAGGACTACGTAGCGGCATATATTATGTGCCAATCTGGTAGGACGTGGTACTCTTTCTGCGTGGATCCCGTTGGTTGTAATCGTTGAACAAATGAATGAATCGTAGAGAGCCCTTCGTTCATCGGCTTACTCGAAGTTGTGGAGTGCAAAAAAATTGTTTGTTGATTGCACCATCTTGTGGCGCCCCTCGCACTGATCTTTTGTAGTGTGTTTGTTACCCTCTGTCCAATTTTGTATATCTCTCGAGATACGAAGAAACCAGTTTATACATGTCGGGCTTGGACAGTATTGCTTTGGCTGTGGCACACTTGGAAGATCTCGGCAAGCAGAAGGAACGGGAGGCTGCTAAAGCTGAAACCACCATCGCCTCTATCTCGCCGGTTCCCACCACTGCCCATCGCGTCGTTTCTACTGATAGTATCTACGGTGCCTCTCAGGATGAGAACGACTCTCTTCCTGTTCCTCCCAAGAACCAGACTGCTGGTGCTACTGTAAAAGTTGACTCTGCTGGTTCAACTACTTCTGACATTCCTACACAAGATCAGGGAACAACTCGTGTCCCCTCGCCCGTTCAAGGCAAACAACCCAAAGCAAGCCCCACAGCCACGACCGAAGCTGCCGTGGTCCCACCTGGATCCCCAGCTCCAAATACAAGCATTCCTCGATGTGAATTGGCTGTAATTCTCGCGGATCCTGGAGCTTGGCTCAAGACCACCGAATACACACCCTTGCCCGAGGCTCCCTCAGGAACCTGGGACAAGGTTCAAAGGCACGATGTACTCTGTGGACGAGGTGGGGAATCCAACCACCACCCTGGAAACCAGCAATACAGAAGGCTAGTCAAGGCTTTCCAGCCACTCTACATTGCGAGCAAGCGTAGGGACAAGCCTCTCATTGCCCAGTGTATCGTGTACACTATCCGATCTTATGGGGGTCGCTTCTTGAAGCGCTTGGATCCTCGATCCAATGATTTCGAGGATGTAGGAAACACCAAAGCGCGAGAAAAGACTTCCCAAGCTCTTCGAGAGGGAGCCCCTGAGCTTAGAGGCAACAAGGATGCACCCAGTCCCTCTTCTGGAGATGGCAACCCCCCTTCTGAGGCAGCTAAAAAAGCTCCAGTCTTGCCTGCCGCCCGTGGGCCAAGCAGTCAACAACAACCTCTGCATGGGACTCAAGCCATGCCGAATCCCGGTATCCCTCCGATGATGCTTCTGCAGCTGCAAAAGCAACAACAACCCCCCTTTGGAACTCCTTTCCACCCTGCCTTTCACACACCATTCCCCGCTGGCTTTGCCCCTCTACACCGACCATTGGTATCTTCCAACACTAAAGAGGGAGCCACAGTCAGTACGGTGCCATCCGGTCCTGTCATGCCCGCGGCTTCATCTTTCATGGATGTTCTAGCACAGGCTTCCACCACCAAGGCTGCTGTGCCACCCATGCCAGAATCGAACAAGCGTCCTTTCCATGTAGTCAGTAGCAGTGAAGACAGCAACAGCACTGCTTCTGAAAACTCGGCATCGGAAGTCATCAGGGGACCTCGCCTCAAGCGGTTGAAACAGAGGCTCTCCATGCAACCAGTTAATCAGTTTGATGATGCCGATGAGGGGGATAGTTGCCAATAGAGATGCCAATACTCGTAGTGTCGGATGTTCAGACTGCTACGACCACATCTAATCTTAGTACAGTGTTGTTTTTACGTTCGGCTGGTGGCGCAAGATATAGTAGCGTTTAAAACCAGCTCAAATGAGTTCTCAATAGTCTTTTGGGTAAACTCTGCCTATTAGTAGATTCAGAACGCTGAATGTAGGGCAACGGGCTGAAGTTCTGCAAGGAAGAACACCGGTGACAACAAGAACAGACACCTCGTTCTGTTGCAATGGTACATGAAGGACATTTCTCAATTTAATTTAAGGTACACGCGTTCCTTCCAGTTCGGGTTAATGTTTTTTCTCGGACCAATACCGAGAATTGCAAATGCGTTGAACGAAGGACTATTGCTACGGTACCGTACCTCGTAGTAGTGATTTGTTGTTGTTGACAACTGATGCACTGTCGAGATTTCCAAGATGTGGAAAGCAGTTCTCTTGGTTCTCTGTTAGCTAACGAAATGGAAGCCCTGGTTCGGCGTCCAAACCACAACAGCAACTATAGGCGATTTAGTGCTGTACACGTCGTATGTCGGTACTACTATTCGGTATGAATAGGCCTCTAAACTGGAGCGACATTCCTAACTTTCTAAAATGTCTGATTACTTCTCATTGTCAGGTTGAGAACTGCTCTTTCAGTTGATGTATTAACTCTCCTTCCCCCTCTACTGCACCAGCAGCAGCAAGGGGAACGTACGTGGGAGGTGCAAGGTTGCACCAAACTAAAAATCATTGTGGGTGGTCTTCGTTTTTGTAGAATGGCGCAGTGCGACGAAGTATGACGAGAACGGTACTGTTGCACGACGATTCACCATGTACTAAGGGGCACAGCTCGTCCTAGTATTTTCCAGTGTTGGGCCTAAAGCAGAAGATGTCATTGAGTACAAGAACTGTCTTGGGCTACTTCGAAACAGTTTCTCTATCGTGGGCGTCGGGTTGCTTTTGTCCTTGTCGCCTGGGCACGCACGGAGGCGAGGAGCTGCATGTGTGCACACGATTATTGCAACCACTGTTGCTTGACCTTCGACGCGAAGCGTATCACATTCGTCATTATTGCCAATTATTGCCTTCTAGGGATTCTCTCGGTAGAACTATCCCTCAAGAACCGGGACGAGGCCACGATCTTCGCAAGTTTCATTGCTCACAAAAAATAGGACCAAAAGAAGAACGTAGGACCTCACAACATCCAACACCAAATCGTTTGAAGTACTCGGGCAGATGATTGCACTACCGTCAATGGACAACACATTCCCCAATCTCGTCGAGCAATCTCGCTGTCAAGATGAGAAAGTGCAAATGAAACAACCAAAGTCAATCATTGTGCAGTTCAAAGCAACTGTGCGAGTCCGCCAAGTACAGTCATGCGACTGCTACTCCCCAGCAGAACGTGAAATGATGTGGTACACCCAAGAGGAAACAGACGAAATGCGCCACAATGCCGCCACAACTTTGCGACGAATGATATTGGGAGTTGACGTTGATATGTCTGAGGACGATTGCTCCAGGGGACTCGAATGTAGGATGCCCAAAAAGAACCAGGAAAGAATACAACGTAGAGTCACAGTCAAAAAAGCTGTCCTCCAGGAACAGATCTGGAATCTTTCTAGAGGGCACCAGCTAGACGACAGAAAGCTTGCATCAATATGTGCTTCGCACTCCTTTGTCTCCAGCGTCGAAGCAGCAGCTCGAGGGTCAAACGATGCCCTCGAGGCTCAACAGTTTTTCTGAACACGAAACCCCAAGTGATGAATTACACACTCCGGCGTTGCTACAGACTCGCATTTTTGGAACCCGTTGTCAAATGAGATAGATTAAATCATATAGAAGGACTAATTGCACCGATAATATGGGTATCATAGAGAATATAATATACATTTTATATATACATTTTTGACCCTTTCCTTCTTCCTCGCTACAATACATGAGTCGAAAGCAACAAGTACTTCTGCCATGTTCTTTTCTGCATGCAAGGTTGAAGAGGACATCAGAATCTGCTCCCCAGCAAAACCAATCATCAAAGGCCCGCCAACAACACGCGAATCACGACTTCAATGGTGGGAGGCCCAATTTCCAAACGTTTGGACAAAATCTGACAATGCGGTACACCACGGGGAAAACAAACAAACTTCGAGAAGTTTGAATTTTCAACAGCCTCTTCTATAGTCAATTTCAATTTTACAGGCATTAGTAGGACTCTACTACTGGTACCTGTAGTCGTACTCTAGAGTAGAGAGAATGTTAGTACTAACTACCGGTAGTTACTAACGTTAGTAGAAGAGTAGTAACGTTAGTAGATACAATGGGAGTTTCTGGACTTGTACCACGTGGTTCTGCTTCTTGTTGCCTTCAGCAGTTTTAAAGAGGTACCGGTAGAATACTTAAGTTCATGTTGGTAGTAGGAATCCGACGTACTAAGTACTAACTATTTACAACCACCAGCGATTGACATACGACATCGCTTCGAGCAAATTCATCTAATTATTTTTCAACGCACTCGCTGTTTAGAGATATTCAGACGTTTTCATTATGGTTTTCCAACGCATATCCAGGCCTATGATGTTGCAGTTTGTAAGATCCAAGCCGTGATGATGATGTCCATGTTGTATCACAAGAATCCAAATCCAACAACCTATGAAGATCGACACCAACAACCTACCTTTTGAGGACGTTACCAAAGAAGAAATGGGCGAAGATACTATTGAACCAAGTTTTGATGATCTTTCTGAGAGCGACTTTGTCGACATCAATGTTGAAACTGTTGCCTCAGAGGTTGAGCGTGCCATTGCAAAAGTGGAAGGCAAGAATGCAAACGCTGAAGTCCCTCCCGCCGTGGCAGAATCCAAAGAACCTGTAACTGAACCTGAAGAAAAGAAAGAGGACGACGACGTTCAACTTCCAGAGTTGGAGCTTGGAGAATGGGCAAAGACAACCATCGCTGCCTACAAACTCCATGCCGAACCTTCCTTGCAATTGTCCCCAACTATTCTTGATTCCTGTGCATTGAAGGATGATAAGATCTGGAAACATTACCATGATGCACGACTAGCATTGGTTGAGGCTTCCACAAGTCCTAGTGTCAAGCCCGAGGCTGAACTCACGGCTGACGACAAGTACAAAATTTCCCTTGAAGAAGCTTTCGAGCGCGAGTGGGGAGGCTCCACTATTGGATCTTTGTTAAAGGATCACACTTTTGTTCGAACCAGTAAGGTGGTCCGTGACGAGGCAACTGGCACCCTCGGTGATGCCACCATTGTCTCTACCATTTTCTCGCCCTACTGTTTGCCTCGTGCCTTGCAGTTTTGCTGCCGATACCACCGCAACGCTGAGGACACTGAGTTCTGGGCCACGTGGCACATCCAGTTCATTTCCTTCCAAAGTGACTATGATGAAGACATGAAGTACTGGGAACCTCGCCTCTATGAGATGTGGGAATTGTGCTCCAATGGGTACTTGATTTGTCCCTCCAGAGAAGTCCCTTTCTATGCCGTCGAGGACATAGACGTTGACTACTTGACTCCCAACATGGCCAGGAAGATCCGAAAGTGGTTGTTCGGAAGTGCCGCTTCTTACAACCTTGTCGATGACATGACCTTGATGAAGTTCGTCTTTGCATCTTGTGGTTCTATTGAAAACTTCACTATCTTGGGTGGAGATATGGGTCACTCCTGGACTGCTGGTGAATTCCATGCTGGAGACATGAAAACCTTCGGCACTGTACCCGAGGATGAGATTGAACGTGCCATTTCTGTCCCCACGAACTGGTTGGAATACCAATGCCGTCTCATCACTGGATCATTGCGACCCTGCGACCGCTGGTATGAACCTTATGATCAGAAGTACCACAAAGGCAAGTGGGGACGTGATGTCATGGAGCACCGCTTCAACGTTAGAGGGTACCAAGAGACAAGGGAACACCTCCTCGCAAACCCACACAAGGTGTGGGAACGCATTGAACGAAGGGAATACTAATTCCCAGGAGCTGGATGTTTGTCAGTACCCTGTATACCTATGAGGATAGGGACTCGTTGTGGGAATACTAATTTCCAGGAGTTGGATGTTTGTCAGTACCCTGTATACCTATGAGGATAGGGATTCGTTGTATGCAACGCATAGAACTCTCTGTTCCATTACATTAGAAGACAACTATGAATTGGTCTCTTTTGTTCATACGTACATTTGTACAATCTAGATATTAGACGTATACATGAACTGTACACAGAATTGTGAGAAAGCTTGTGCCGACAGGCGTGCACGCGCGGCCGGTACCATGTTGTCGGAATTCCCTGCTATGTAGTCAGATTCAAAATTGTTTAGAGCAGCCCCACATAACTGCCGTAGGAGACGACAGAAACTATCGACAAGAAGCAGGAGTAGTTGCACAGTCCTTTCTGGAAACATTCCAGTGTAGTTGTTGATTGAAATCCTTTACAGACAACTATGTCCTTGGTCGCTGAAATCGAAGGGTTCTTTGTGGAAGAGTTCGTGGCTTTTCAAAGGGATGAAGAGAATTGGGACCAGGTTGCACCTCGCGTGTCTCGCATCGTGAAACAAGTACATCGTTGGAAGAAGGACAACTTGGACGACGTCGAATCCGTCGAGATTGCAGTTTCAGATATTCTCGTCAAGTACCTTCATGCCACTCTGTCCCTTGCTGACAGCACAAGTGTTGATGATCCGGAACAAGGGCCTACTACCTCTTCGAGTGAGAAGTCTGCAGTTGCAGATTGTATGCTAGAGCTGATTGCTTCACTCGCAGTTCAAGCAGAAAGCCCTGCCACTCTGGAGGCGATCTCTGGCCAAGCCACAGAGGCAGGTAGCTCCCACCAGCCTCGAGTTCGCGCATCAGCAACCAAATGCGTCGGTCACGTTGCCCGCAACCTCCTTCAAAAGACGTTGCCTGCGTTACAAAGTGGTTCCTCCATTGAAGAAACAAATTTGACATCCCAATTGGACACCTTGAAGAAAGCATGCTCGTTTGTTGTTTTGAGACTCACGGATAAGTCTGTCCCTGTTCGGACCGTGGCTATCATTTCCTTGGGGCAACTTTTGGCAGTCGCATCTGCAGCCCCAGTATTACTCAATGAAATGGCTCATTTGTCAACCGATGAAATGTTCGAAGAACTCCTTTGGAATGTTTGGCATGACACAAGTGTGGCTAATCGTGTTCAAGCGGTAGCAAGTCTTCCAATTTCCAATGCAATGACATCGAAATCTCTTGATCACATAATTCCCCGTCTCCGTGATGTCAAGGAAAAGGTTAGAGTTGCAGCAGCAAACGTTCTCGCCAAGGTTCCACTGTCTAGTCTAGACTCTTCTCAAATGGCCGAAATTGTTCAATCTGGGTTGTCTACAAGGTAGGTTTCTATACATTCTGTGCATTGTGCTGCTGTCGCAGTTCTTAAGTTTCTTCCCTCCCCCCCCCCGCAGGTGTCCGGCTTCGCGTCAGGCTACAGAAACTATTATCTGCACTCAATGGATGAAGGGCACAAAGTTTAGCTTGTTGAAGCTACTCAACATGCTTGATGTCGTCAACAATGAATCGGATGCCGCAAAAACAATTCTTGTTGTTTTTTCACAGGTGTTTCCTCGTGACATGATGTCAAACTCGGATACGAATCAGATTCTAGCATCCCTCAGTGCTCCCGAAATCCGAGCACTATGTGATACCGTCAAGAAAGAGATGATGGACTGGTGGAGTCCCTCCGAGCAGAATGAATATGTGCCAACAGAGCAACTCTTGGTGGCGTCCACCATCGCAACCTCTCTCCGCGAGGCACAACCCCTCGTCCTGGAAGAGAAGTTTTCTTCTCAAATTTTCCCCGACATTGCCATGGTATGCGATTTGTTCCAGAAGGAGTCTACTCACTACATGCAATCCATCGAAGCGGGGAACTCCTGTGGCGAGGATCGGGCTTGTTTTTCTTGTTTGCATTTGCTTTCTTTGGCCTCTTCAGCCGCTTCAGCAGAGGAGGGAAGTCGCCGTCGCTTGACTGCTTTGCTTGTGGCATTGCTCACAAACCTTGGTACACCTGATGATCTAGTGGAAGGAGCAGTAACAGCTTTGCGTATTGCGAATGCACATTCACAAACTGCTTTCCTTGACGCCGTGTCCGAAATCTTGGCCTTGTTGCATTCTCCAGAGAGTTATGTGGATGGTTCTGATCCGTCCCTCGGAACTTTGAGGATTCTAGCCGTTCTTTCGATTGTTCTCGAAGGAGCTTCCCCCAGCGCTGCTCTCAAGGACTTCCTGGAATCTGGGGTTTGCGCTTCTGTAATTCTTGAGGCTGTGGATAGTTTCGATTCGAAACTAATTCAAGAAGCAGGCGTAAGTTGTCTGGGTAAAATGGGATTGTATATGGATTCAGATATTGTCTTGGATGAACATGTGCCAAGGTTGATGAACTTCGCTGCCAACACCAATTCCAATGTGACGCTTGCAGTTCAGGGACAGGCTCTCATGGCGTTAGTAGACTGGGGGCTCTTGCTCGGGGATGCGATCCTGCAATCCCCGAGGGAAATGGAAGAATCCGAGGGTTCCAAGTCGTTGGTCAACCTTTTGGGTCAGTTTCTTGGCTCAAGAAATTCCTCGGTTGTTGCCATAGCTGCAGAAGCTGCATCGAAACTTTTGTTCTCTGGGCGTATTTTCAACAGCGAAATCATCGGGAGACTATTGGTGGCATTCTTTAATCCAAAGCATGATAGCGCAGAGGAAGAGTGCGATTCCTCAGAGCTCGGAAGTATTGTCAGAATGCAGCAGCTTCTGAGTCTGTTTTTCCCTGCGTATGCCTTGCAGTCACTCCAGACAAGAGAGAGTATCTTGGGAAGTCTGGGGTTCGCTTTAGGCTTTGCAGCGGAAGAAGCAAGCAAGGAGAAGGAACTGAAAGGGCGGAAACGGTCCAAGAAAGGGAGTGCATTTCCTTACGTTCGAGTAGTCGAGTACGTATGTGAGGTTACGACAGCGGGTGGAAGTTCAATGGAATCAAAGGAAGGTGACGAAGAAGTGATGGAGAACAGAGATGATCATACTGCCACCGCACTACTTGTATCCCTCCAAATTGCTTGCTTTCTTGCGACGAGCGAAGACAATGCCTTGACCGTATCACAGATCAGGTCACTTTGTAAGCTATTGGGTAGTTTCCAGGTAGTGGATTCAGACGAGAAGATTGTACGTGGGCAAGTTGGTCAAGATTTGATGAGGTTGCAAGAGGCCTTAGAAATTTTGGGGATGGTGATTACAGACAACCAGTCACTGGCAGCGCTAGAGTGTATGATGTCGGACGTTGCAGATTTGGAGTTTGTGAATGACGGCAATACCGAAGAGTCAAATGGGGCTCCACGATACAGCGATGCATCAACTATTACCGAAAATACAAACCCCGCTGCTGATATGGATCTGGATAAGGAGAACGTTCCGGTTGGACTGCCCACGTCCAAGTCCCTTGCCCTTGGCTCGCCTGCCCTCGGTGCTCGGGTGGAGGCATAGAGGCTCGGTATCAGAATCTTCCAACTTGATATTGTGGATACCTCACTCTACTCCTGAGTATGTCGCTAGTCGATTTTATGTCTCTATAGCATCATGCTTCATGCTTGTGGTACGACTATATTCAAATTTACTCCCGACATCTTTTTTAGCCAGGCAATACTGGGTATGAATGGTCCAACATATTATGGTGACATACCCATAGATGTGCCAATGCTGGCGTTTTGCAACACAACACCGACACAGGTTTGAAAGTAGTAGTTGTTGTAGTTGTTGTAGTTGCTGCGAATCATGACTGGGGATACAAAGGCAGCCGTACATTGCATGACCCATGATCATGTGACTGATGAAGAGAAACAAGCTGTGCAAAAGATGATTGAGAGTCTCTCTGACGAAGACGTTTCTAGTCTCCCTGACGATCACATGCCGCTTCGGCACTTGCGAGCAGAGAAGGTAAATTCACATACAAGCAGTTTGTTTCTAGCGAGGATGAATTGATCACCTTGTTTCTTAAGCAAATTGTTTCAATTGATAGGGTGACGTTATCAAGGCTACCCAGAAATTAAAGGATGCTCTCAAATGGAGGACAGAGTTTGAAGTGGATTCCATAGTCAAGTGTTTGTCTGGAAATCCTCCCAACCACATGACGCCTATCGTTGAAAAGGAGAATGAAACGTCCAAGTTGTATGTTCGTGGATACGACAAAGATGGACGGGCGCTGTTGTACATGCGCCCTGCGAGGGAAAACACTAAAGAAACCATGGACCAAATGAAGCATTTGGTATGGAACCTGGAAAAGGCGATTGCGTGCAGTTCCAAAAATGGACGCAGCAAAGTATGCATTGTTATTGATTTTGTTGACTACAAATTGAGAGATGCTCCCCCTTTGTCTGCAAGTCGCTACACGTTGGATATCCTGCAAAAGCACTATCCGGAACGAATGCATCGAGCCTACATTTGCAACCCACCTTTTATTTTCCGCACCTTTTGGGGAATTATTCGTCCGTTCATTGACCCTGTTACCAAGGAAAAGATTTGCTTTTGTCATGGAAAGGCTGGCATGGAAAAGATCGCCGCGGATGTGGGCGAAGTCCATGCCTCCAAGTATTTGGAAACATGTGCTGGAGGGACAACTGAGCTGCGTCCTGTGGATTCCAAGGAGTATTTGAACCTTCCCTTTAGCATGTGCTACGATGAAGAAGCGAAGTAGTAAGATAGGTTGATCGCAGTAGTATAATACGTTGTTCTTCTTCTTCTCCTTCCAATACGTTATGGTAGGGCGTGAGGATGGTGCGCAATGAATCGATCGAGTCGAAATTATGACAGACAACTAGCAAACAGCAACAAGGAGCTCGTCGCTGCTTGTGCATATTCTTTGTGTAGTGTAGGTCGGCTGTATGTCTTCACAACATGATTCTACTTCCGAGATATCTGGAAAACAAGTACCTACACATTGTTTCTTCAAAGTTTCAATCGCGGGGGAATCCCAGAACAAGCCGATTGTGATTCAATTGCGCCAGTCGGAGTGCCCGCAGATATGTTTGAACTTTGTTACCCTTTGCTCTTCCAAAGAAACCACCAATCGAAAGAACCCAAAGCCTACATACCGAGGCTGCGACTTCCATCGTATTATTGACAACTTCATGGTGCAAGCGGGGGATTTCGAAAAGTTTGATGGCTCTGGTGGCTACAGTCCTTTGTGTGGAAAAGGGATGACTCTTCCTGACGAAAACTTGAAAGGAGTACATGACAAAGAGGGCATAGTCAGTATGGCAAACAAAGGAAAGAACACCAACGGCAGTCAGTTTTTCATCACCCTGAAAGCAACATCTCATTTGGACTCTAAACACGTGGTTTTTGGGACAGTCGTTCAAGGCATGTCTGTAGTCAACCAGATGTTGGGTGTGGAGCGTATCAATGATCGCCCAGTTCCTCTTCAGCGAGTAACTATCGTCGATTGCGGGGTCGGGTGGGGTGATGAACCAACCACAAATGATGCTGGTATCCTTGACTCCGTTGCGAAACCTAGAGAGCGTTCTTCCAAACGGCGGAAGAAGCATCGACCTTCCCGACATGACGACGAATCATCGTCGGACGACGGAAGGCACATTCATAAGAGACACAAGAAGCATAGGAGGAGACCGGATTCTGACGATTCCAGTGAAGACAGCTACAAACAACGGAAACGAAGACACAAGTCTCACCGCCATCATCGCTCTTCCAGCACTAGAAAAGCGCGGCATAAGCATGATGAAAAATGATAGGAATGAAATAGCAGTTCTACATACTAGAGAGTAGAATCTCCCAAGTTTAGATACTGTACTAATGATAACAATGGAATGTATAATTCTGTGAAGCATGAGTAGGTAGCGGCGTTTTTCGGGGAGCTGTAAAATGCGATCATCCATCATCCATAAACAGGATAGTTTATCATTTATCATCGTCGTCTTAACTCAAAGCAAGAAGAATTCACCTATTTTAACAACATATTGGGTAAAAACCACAACAACAAGAAAACAAAAAGAAGAAGAAGAAACACGAGGCCGCCGAGGAGGATTATTGGGGGAGGAGGAGAGTCCTGCTAAAACACCATGCATGGTTTCTCCATGAAGGGGCACTTCGTCTTATTGCCAACAGAAAATGTCCTTATTTAATGACAAAAACCACCCATCGTGCTACAACAACTACCGGTACTACCGCACAGACTAGGTACTACAGCGCCTCCTGCTCCTCTTCCTCCTCGCCGCCACCTACTACTAGTACTAGTAGTACATAATACGCCGCCTTTCGTCGTGTGGTGTCTTGCTGCCGGCACCGTAGTTAGAAGGTGTATTTATATTTTTTTGGCACAGAAATCGGTACTGTCGTTGGGGGAGGACGACGGAGAAAAACGGGTGGTGGTAGACACGTAGTAGCAAACACTCGGAAACCTACCTTTCTGCACCTCCGTTGGTCTCGTTGATACCACTCCTCTAGATCACTGGTTATTGTTACTGTGATGATCTCCTTGAGCTCTTTTCACTGTTGGCGATGGGCTGCTGTGCTTGTAATTATAGCGTTTCCAGGAGTCAGTGCCATTTCCAACAGCACGTCAACGTTCTCTTACTTTGACGACTTGAGGAATG
>WXVQ01000263.1:0-26517 GCA_013372465.1 Nitzschia sp. Nitz4 | reverse complement strand
GGTTATCCCTCTGCAGAGCAACTTCCCGCCTTGCAACAAGAGGCCGAGAGAATCTTCTACACCAAGTCTGCCCAAGAGCGCTCTCAAATGCAACAGATGAACATGGACTTTCAATCGATGAAGCAAGCGTCCTCTCACTCAACGACTGACGATGAAGTGAGTGTTGCATCATCACATGCAAGTCGTCGATCACGGGGAGGATTCAGCTTGTTTCGATCCTCTCATGCAGCATAAGCATTGAGATTATTTGGCCATGAACACATTTTTGATTCTCAATGACATTCACATATGGAATGACAATAAAGGATAAAATTTTTCATTTTTCATCATCACATTCACTGGATCACACAAAACCTGGTACTAGTGCTACTCTAGTCTGAACTCCTGCTCTACTTGTGATCGCTTCAAAAGTTGTGAAATATGTCATGGCTAATACTATGGTATTGTATGATTTGGACTCCCTCGTTCTCGAAGGAGCCCAAGCCGTGAATCAAAAGAAGGTTGGGTGCATGTGCGAGTTCGTGTCAATTATTTTTCTCAAGGACGAGACAAGCAGGACAAGGACTAGTCATCAATGAGGTCATCCAAATCGTCATCATCCCAATCATCATCGTCACCAGCATCCGAAGAGGCGGTATTGGCTACAAAAGAATTTGTAGTAGTTGCCGCTGCAGTGACAATGGGAGCTGCTGTGAATTTTGTGGGTGGTGTAAACTGTGTTGCTGGTGGTTTAGCGGCAACGACAGGAGCAGCAGCAGCTCCGGCCCATCGACTGCCTCCACCAATCGCAGGTTTTGGTTTGGGAGCCGAAAAGGATGCAGGGGCCGGAGCATGAGAAAATTCTGGCTTGGCGGACAATCCCATGGAGGCAAAGATATCATCTTCTGCGGGTGCCACGGGCTTTTTGGGTGGAGCTGGGGCCCGGGCAATCTTGGGCCCTAAGCTGGTAATGGCCATGCCTCCACCTAATGCCCCAAAACTATCTGCCGCGACAGCTGCCATGTTGGGAACAGGAGGTGCAGTCGCTGGTGCCTTGGCAATGGGTGGGGGAGTCGCTACAGGAGCTGGAGTCGGTTTGGACAAGGAAAGCCCCGGCGATGGAGCATGGAAGCTGGAACCCGATGAAGCCCTATTGGAATTGTTAACCGCAGGAGCCTTTGGCAATGGAGGAACGCTCATTCCGGTGCTACTAGGGGTCGATAGCAAAGAAGGGTTAACAGGATGTCCCTTGGAGGCACTGGATGTACGGACCGGCGTGGACGTCTTGTGCATGAGAGGGGTTGCAACCATTTTGGGTGCTCCACCAGAGGTAGGAGGGCCACTACCTCCACCAATGTTGTTGTTGTTATTGTTGGGAGAAGAACGACGTTTGTGTACACTGGAATCATCATGAGAGGAAGTCATTTCAAACCCTCCCTTGTCACCATCATCGTCGTCACCCCATCCCCATTCTTCGTCTTCCACATCATCCACGGCGCTGCAAAAATCATACAATGACAACAACATGTCCATGAGTCATACACACTGTCCAACTACACACACACACACACATACCAAGCAATCAATCACATCATCCAATTTTCCCTTACACTTCCTGGTACTTGACTGGTTTTCCCGATGAGGATAAGCTCCCAAAATTTCCCATTCCAGGTCCTGGATGTGATTTGGCGGAAGCACTACTGCTGGTACGTTGCTTCAAGACCACACCCACCACCACCAAAACAACACCTACACCCACAAAAATGAGCATATTGGAGGAGGATTCTTCGGAATCATCGCCATTTCCACCAGTTGGTTGAAGATCATTGTTGGAGTTGTCTGGTTCTTGCTGCTCACCATCGTTGTTGGTTGCCGCACCACTGGTATCTCCATTGTTGTCTTCGGGAGACGTATGGTCTGCATCCTCGCCCTCGCCAGTATTGGCATTCTGTTCTGGATTGGTATCGGGATTGCCTTCGGAGTTGGCATTACCTTCTGGGTCGTTGCCAGCCTCTCCTTCCTTGTTGCCTTCACCTTGCTCATCCGCACCATTGCCATCGCCATCGCCATCACCATCGCCATCACCATTCGTATTCTCACTTTCCTCTCCATTCTTGTCCGCATTCTCGGATCCAGAATCTTGGGACGGAGGTTCACTGCATTCATCACCCTCCCGATCCGCAATACTGACTTTGGTAACCTTGTTACAACTCATCCCTTCAGTTGCTCCAATTTCCCAAGCACAGGTGTAGGGATCATCATCACTATACTTCAAGGCAACTTGTTGACAAGATTCACAGGACTCGGCTTGGTTGCAATGAAGATGGGACGGTGTATCTCCTGGGTTGTCCTCTGGATTCGTCTGACCGGATGGGGAGTCTTTTTCCTGCTCGCCCTTGGAGGCATCGTCGCCAGCATTGGCAGCTTCAAGAGCAGCAGCAGCAGAAGAAGAACCATCGCCTTCTTGTCCATCTTCTGGATTGTTATTATCATTTGGATTGGCTTCATTCTCTGCCACAATGGTACTGACTTGAAGCAACAACAACAATACCACCAGCAACCAGATCCTCCAGCAGGAGGACCTCTTGCGAATTATGCGAGAACTTCCTGTCATGTCCATGAAAACAAACGAACCAATAATAGGAAAGTTATACACAAGGAGTATGTGAATTGATGGAACTACAAGGTTCAACAATTATATGGTTACAACACCAACAACAACAACCTCCCTCTTGTGGTGTTGGAGGAGGATCTTGTACGACAGTAGTACGATGATGCACAACGGCAAGGTGCGAACGCCCTGCCACCTCGGGACTCCAACACGATTGATGATGGAAGCATCTATTTACAACTGGTGTCTGTGCTCCTCCAATGAACGGTGCACACGACAACAACCAAGGCGGATCTCCCTCTTGTTGCTTCATCATTATCATTGTAGTTGTGTTTGTGTTTGTGTACTCGTGTACGTATACCACACCACGCTACCATCGCCACCATACAATGTCTGCTCAAGAACCCGTCGTCGAGGAAGTTCCTCCTCCACAAGAAATCTTCCATTTGGAATTGCACGCATGGTTGGAAGCCCAACAAGCCTCGCACGGAGTCCGCCATGACGACTTTGCGCAGTATCATTCCTATTGTACGCGTCGTTTGGCCCGATTGAGTCACCATCCCGCCGCCAAGAAGTATTTAGTATGTAGTCCCAAGTTTGCTACGGTCAAGGCGGAGTCAGCGGCGGCCAAGCCTCACCGCAACTCGTATTGTTCCCGTCTTCCAGATACCTTGAATGCCACTACTGCTGCTGGTACTACTACCCATAGTACCTGGGTTCCTCATGTGAATATTCTCTGGTATCTCGTGGTACTTGCCGAGCGTTCTTGGGCACAAGCCCATGAATTGCAAAAGCAACAAAAACGTCGTCAACAAGTTCTTGCCAAACTCAAGCGGGCCAAGAATTGGGCAGCTCTCTTGTACACCAAGGCGCAACACTGTTGCGATGCCGAATCTATTTTGGAATGTGAAGCCTATGCCAGTTGGATGCATGCCAATTATGCTCTGGAAAAGTTGGATTATCAGGTAAGTTAGTGGATGCTACTGTTGGTTTTTACGTTGTATGGTTGTTGGTGGAATGATCCCTCACACGTACGCTCGTTCGCTCGCTCGCTTGCTCGCTCGCACATTCCATGGATAGACGGCTGGTACGGAATATGCCAAGTACATGTCCTTGTGTTACCAACTTTGTCATCACGAAGAGAGTGTCTCCAAAGAACAAGAGGAAGACAATGCGCAACAATTGGAACGTCATGATTTGTTTGTTTCCCGTGCCGATACCGTTGTGCGTCCCTTGTTTCGTTTTTGTCAATACGAACTCAAGCAATCAGGACAACCACTGGTGGAAGAACCTCGATTGTCCAAGGCTACTACTACCGCCGCCAGCAGTAATGAAGCGGATAGTGTGGACAAGGAATCGGCCATTGTGTTTCGTGGAAAAGAACTCGTCTTGGATTCCAAGGAGTTGCGGGTACAAATGCTCAAGTATCAGTCCATGCAACAAGAGCTTCGAGAGCGTCATGCCGATAGTGCGGACACAGATACTCCCATGACCAGTGAAGATGAAACGAGTTTTATCAACCTCTTGTCCGTCTTGGATGACGCTCTTGAAGTTATCCAAACACTCATTGGAACACTGGAGCAGTCCCAAGTCATGGGACCCGCCGTCCAAGCCAAGCTCCAACAATATCAATTGTGGAAGGGATATTTACAATCGCAAAAGACACATTTGGTCATGGAACATACATCTCAATTGTTGAGAGAGATCCAAGGTCACGCCGAACGCGTCCATGTGTACGTTGCCTTGATTCAACATGCCCAAAGCTTGCTGGAACTCCCTCGGCCTGCCGGGGAAGAGGAAGAAGATGAATTTGCGCTTCAAGCACAGGCCAACGTTTTGCGTTTGAGGGCTTGCAAGACGTACCATATGGCTTGGTACTATTATCAAAAGCCCAAGAACTACAAGGCAGCCTTTGCCCTCTTGGAACAGGCGATCAGTCTGACCAAAAGAGCCTTGGAAGAAATTGCTGCCTGTGACGAAGATATGCCGCATGCCGAAGAGTACATGAAGGAGCTAGAAGAATTGCCTTTGGCGAGTCTAAAGGCCGTTATTTTGGCGGCTTGGCATGGTCAAGAAGCCAAGAAGCGAGGTGTGATTGGAGACCAATCCACCTCTGGCAACCGACGGTGTGACACCAACCGACCGTTGCTCCTCCGGCTTCAAGACGACGATGCTGGAAGCACTCTTGCGGGTGCTGTTGAGCCCATTCCGATGCCTTGCAAACCAGTATTCTATGATCTTGCCTATGATATGGCACTGGATACTACCAATAGTCTGGATGTGATTGAGGATTTTGTCAAGGAGAATACGGTTCAACCGGAGCCCGAGCCATCTACTGCCTCCAAGGGTGTTTTCGGCTGGTTGACTGGCAGTGCGTAAAAAGGAGTAATAGTATTATTAGAATGATACAATGCTTCAGTAGGGTCCATGGGTCTCGACTGGTTCCTCGGACTTCCACTAGTAGGGGTGGTCAAAGGAAAAAATTCTCCCGATAGCTTGCCCTTTGGTGACGCTGACACCACTCTGACAGAGAAAAAGAGAGAAAACTGCTCAGGATCGCTTCTTCCCAACTCTCTTCCTTCACCACCAGGAAACCTCCCCAACAAACCCACACCTTTTTCTTGCTTCAAATTTCTTTTTGACAGCACGTTTCCCCATCATCATTGCCGCTCGTCACGATGATAATCGCACGCCAATAGAGCCATTTCAAGAGGGGCGCAACAAGAAGACATTTGTACTGGTACGACACGACGACAGTGAAGATTGAAGATGTGTACTCGTAGTACTACTCGTGCTTGTTGTTGCCCGGTCAATCTGCTATGACTCTCCTTGTTGCGTCCTGTACAGTAACTCTGGGCGACCATCCCATTTCTGAGGACTATTGATATTTTGTGAGACGTCAATGGTCGGCTTTATACTATCTATTGAGTGCCACCATGGTCGTAAAAGACGTGCTCTACATTTCGCACACCTTATCTACAGGTTTTCTCCCAACTTTGAACAGAAGGATAACATCACAGGACTAATTAAGGAGATATCCTACTGGTTCTTCGCAGTATTTATGCAATACCGAAAGATATCGAGTAGAAGATTCAAAACTATCGTGACAGTGCAAAGGGAAACTGGAAGAAGCCAATTCATGAACTGTCGGAATGGCACCATCTTAGAAATCAAGTCTTGTCCTATTGGTCTTTATGATAGTTGGGCCTCGACGCCTCCGAAATGTATATGCCATTGCCGCATTGGCGCGGGAAATCTTGAGCTTTGAGGTGTCTTGCTGGTTATCTTCTTCGTATAAGAACGAACGGCAAATTCTGTTCATTCACAACCGAGCCACTTCCCAACCTCCCACAATTTCCGAGACCAGGGAACGCTTGTATCTTCTTTTCGTACCTACTCCAACTTTCCAAAACCACCATGACTATTGAGGGATTTCTTGTCCGAGAACTTGATATTACATTTCTTGATGCTCGGTCTATCACCAATGAAGCCAAGGTAGCCCTGGGCATTGAGGGATACCCTTCCAGCGATCAATACCAACCTCTTCAAGAGGAGGCTCTTCGATTGTTCCAAGGGCGCCCGGAGAATGAAAAATTGGCCATGCGGAAAAGAAACTGGAATATGGAAGCTGTCAAGATTTCGTCTGGGTCGTTGTCTCTGTCTCACACTAGGGATGCAGGAAACTCTGAAGATTCCGAAGCCTCGGACGACTTCTCCATGGCGAGCAGCAACCGTCTTGGTCGATCGGAACACAAGTCTATGGGACGACGTGTGAGAGGACTCCTTTCAGTGAGCAGACATTAGACAAGGGGAATACACACAACTCATACACTTTAGATTTATGTACATTGCTAACCTTTAGTCCAGTTACGATCAGTACATTCTAGCGCGTTGTGTTGCCAACTTACATTGCAAACACACTCCAGCTGCGTTTTAGCGGTTCCAATTTCTGAGAGCCTTTGCGCTGATCGGAGGCTTCCACTTCCCTATTGACATTCTCCCTAACCAGACTCAATAAATAGTCAAGGATTTCCAATTCTTTTTTATGCTATCTGAAGACTTCCTACTCTCTGAGTCCACTTTCTGACCTTCCACTCCACAAGTTGTTTCATAGACAGCGGATTGGCCTTGAACACCTCCAAGGCTTCTTCCAAGGAGGCCGAAGCCAGAAACAACACGAGACTCGAGGCATCGTCGCAACTCCCCGATACGATACAATGGTCCGAACATCGGAGGGAAACCACCCACTCATCATGATATTTCCAATCAACCTCTTCAAGGCCCTCCACTTGTCCTTCCACCAAAAACCAGGATTCGGAGGGTCGGGGCAACGTCCGGAATATTTTACGTTCCAACTCATACCACAATTCCTTCCCATGGACAATAGGACTGGGTCGGTTGACTTGAAAGCCACAAGAAACGTAAAAACCAAGCAAGTGGCTCTTTGCCAAGAGGATGAAGGATTGAATGCTGCCATCTGTGTTCTGACGCTCCACGTGGGCCAGATACTGTTTCATCATCGCCGAGGCGATTCCTCGCCTCCTAAACTTTTCATGGACAACCACAGAGTGGATAGCCAAGAAAGGACCGTCAGGAACATGAGTAGACATGCTTTCCTCTTCAAAGGTATCACATCTGGTGGAACAAATGTACCCAATAATACCGTCCTCTTCTGTGACTGTGCACAAAAAGTACGGCTCTGCCTGTGCTAACCGATACTTCAAGTTCTCCAACGTGGCTGCTTCATCTTCTGGATAAGAGGCCTCTTCGATAGCAAAACAAGCAGGGATCTCTTCAGGAGTGGGTGTTCTATACGTCGGCAATTTGGATACTGTCTCCGACATGTTGGTGCCTTTTGGGGGTGGGAATGTTGAAGTGTCAAGTAGTAGAAGAGGGCTTTTGGATTGTGTTGGCCAGGAGTCGCATGATTCAAATCTTGTGTGTTCGAGCTAGACATGGAACCATGAGGATATCTACGGAGTAGCTACCGATAGATTGCCAAAAGTCAACAAACTCAATCATCCACACCAACCAATACTTCTACGAATAACGGAAGCAATGGAAGAAAAATAGTAACCAGGTTGCATCTAGTAATATTGCGAATGACTGTACTTGTTGACGAATCTTCGGTACTTTTGAGGAAGATCTCCAGAAATGTGCTCCAACATGGGGGCGAACTCAGGCCCATTGGAAGGTTCATGAACTTGCTTCAATGCGTCAATGACCTCAGCATTGACAACTCCCAATTGCGATGCATGTGCCCAGAAAGTAACACTCATATTTCCCTTCACTCTCGAAGCGGGGAACGACTTGTCGATGATTTGCAACATGTACATGATAGTGGCGGCGTTGCGGGGAAGGTGAAGAGAGTGCGTCAAGTGGTTGTACAAAGTGAACGAATGAGAAATAGCCTCATCCCGGGTCTTCTCGTCTGGTTGAGCACTCCTGGCAATTCCTCGCAAGGCAGCGTTGTACGTGACATGTGTGGGGAGAGTGTAGGTGTTGCTTCCCTTGTCAGTATCATTGGCTTCCAACACTTGAGAAGCAACGTTGAAGTACTCTGTAGGCGTAGCCGTTCCAACACAGGCCATACCATCCAACAAGGTTTCATAGAGCCTGGAAGTTGCTCCAGGAGCGGCAAAATCCAATTCAGCCGCGACGGCTGCAGCTTCTGTATCTTCTTCTACACTTTCTTGGGAGAGTTCACTACGCATATCCATGTACATCTCTCCTTCCTTTTGCATTCTAGACACTAGTTGTTGCATGGATGTGATGGCACTGGCGGTATCAGCAGCCGACTCTGGGGAAAGCGAGTAAAGACTACCAGGAATTCCAGCAGAATGCCCCATTTGGAGGTACTCCACCTTCTTAATTGTCGAGTAAGCAGCATCATAAGCATCCTCCATACTAGCCTCCTTGGCAGCCAAACCACCATAAAGCTTTCCTACAGGAGTAGCAAGGAGTTTCTCTGTCTCCTGTTGCAGTTCGGCTTGATCCAAACAAACGCGAGGAGGCTGCTTGATGGAATGTCGCAAAGGAAGCTCTACAGTAGCGGCGGCAGCGGCAGTGCTATTCCATCGTTGTGTTGCCAATCGGTGGGTAAGACGAGCTAGCTGAGCACTCTGCATGGTGATCGTCCGTAGTTGGTAATAGAGAGGTTGATGGCACTGGTGTATCTTCCTTCCGAGCCTTCGAGCGACACATGTGTGGCAAGCGAACTGACATCCATTGAATCTCAGCCGTCGATTCCTACTTTGATTTTGATTGGCCCATTCTATCACGAGTCCTTCCTCCTTGCGACAAGTAACTAGTAGTGTCGTACAGTGGTACAGACGACAGTGCTACATCATGGGGGGAAGTATGAGAGATGATGGGTATGAGGAGTATGAATGGATTGATTTTGAGAGCAGACAGCCGGTCCTCCTATTGTGAAGGCGTGTCACCATCCGTATTGGACACCACTTCATAAGTCTCCTCCCCAGTGAACACCATCCTGCCACGTACAAAGTGATAAGTTTCTCACAGGCACGTGTTTTCTTGCAATTGTCACCGCTAAGATTCTTTTTTTCTACTAGTAGTATTTTTGGCAACAACCAGGTAATACTCCCCGTACATACCTCCTCGTATTGCAGTCCTGGCAACAGCAGCAGCACCACCACAGCTCTACAATCTGTCAGTCTTCCCAATCCCTTGTAGTTCCAATTGTGTTGGGTAGCAAGAAGCAAGCCGAAGAAAGTAATTGGTGCAGGAAGAACAAGAGTCGTAGTACTACTACGAGTCAACTGTTGCCACTCGTGCTGTCTCCTCCTCCACCGGTGGCACCAACAACCAATAGTATCATGAACGGGCCATGCTCTTCCTAGTACTATTGGTACTATTAGTAGTAATAGTTAATACTGATTAGAGGAGTACTACCATAGCCATCGTCATTTCACGACTTGGGCCGTTGCGTCCTTGTTGTAGTAGAAGGAGGATGAACGGCGCGCCAAGAAAAGTAGCAACAAGCTCGTCACTACTACTACTTCAACCAGCAGCTCCCCTGGCCCTACTGCTGCTCCTTCTACGCCCCCCATGGTAGTCGTCGTTCGACGATGTCACGATCAGCACTACCACCACTGCATTGCTACATCACTAATACTGCTTGTTCTTTGTCCAATCATATGTTGAACCCATTCCAATTGGAGCGAATCTTCCAAGAAGAGAAGTTTGAGAGGAGCGAATGAACTGAGTGATGGAAAAGGGCAAGGACATCCAATGGGAATGCTCACTTTCCGATACGAGTACATTGTTATATGTGTTGCATTCGACTACTATGCTGCCGCTGGCAATGCTCGGGCGCACTCGCCTTCGCCTCCCTCGAACTTCTGCACCTTTCGAACTTCATAGTGGAACTGTGTTATCTAGGAAAAGACAGCGGTAGTACGAGTACTAGAATGTACAAGTCTCAGTACGGTGTCGCATGGCGACCCTCCTAAAGCGCATGGACCCGCTTTACCCGGCTCGTAGACCTTTATATGAGAGGAAGACCGCGCTGTAGTAGAAGCCAGGCAGTTGCATGCCCTGCTCCAAATTCTCCGGAACTTGTGCATGGAAATGGCGGAATGTCGGTTACCACTGGGAATGGAATGGCACTGGCATTAAATGTCCAGTTTATTCACCCACCACTCAGGGTACTATGGAACTCGATTCGATATGATTGCCATGATGAAACGGTGTACGCAACCCGTCATTCAAGGAGGACTGTCGTTCTGCCAGTCACATTCCCAGTTCTCTATAATTTGCACAACCTGTGCTGTTGTACTACGTACTAGAGTACTTCACGGGAAAAGAATGGTGCCTCGAAAACCCACACGAGGGCTCTTGATGGTTGGGCGCAACCGTTCATTATTTGGATTGGTCACCACCAGGATCTGCCACTGTAGTAGTGCCAGCACACCACACAAACGTACTACTCTCAATGGCCACCATGAATCTCGCCAGTGCCTACGATAACTACGACAACATGATACAGTCCGCTGCGGGACGAGAGGAGTTCCTTACAGCAGCAGCCAAAGCCATTGGGTTACCGTCATGGCAAAGTGGCGCTGGTGGAACCCAGCATGAGCACACCAATGGATCATCGTCAACTCCAACAACCAAGAACAGGGAATCGGGTGGTGAAACAGAAGACCTCGGCGACGAAGAGATCGTTGTTGTGGATAACTACTACTACAGCACTCCTTGTTCTAGTTTCCCCTTCCTTCGTCGTGGGAACAACAACCTATTGACGGAACACGAAGATCAACAAGAATCCCAACGAGAAGATATCATGGATGCTGGTGCTGCAGATGATGTTTCTTCTTGTTTGGAAGACTTTCTACTAGATCAGGAGCAACAAGAACTCCTCAAGCAAGAAGCCCACTATGATTGCATTGATACTACTACTGCAATTTCTTCAAGAGACGTAGTACTACTACCACCTTCGTCCTCCTCGTCTGTCACTTTGAATGAAGATTCCTTTCTCCTGACAATGGGAGGGGAAGATGAGGAGGACATCGAAGCGCCATTTTGCTCTTCTGGTGGTACTACTACTACTAGCACTCCCCCGCCTTCTATTGTTCTTGCACCACCAACACCAACTCGCACACCTTCCTGCGTCATTGAGCTTGATGACGAGAATGAGAACTCCAGCAAGAAGGAGAACTGCCTTGTTATTGGTGCCTCCAAGAACAACAACATGATGGACGAGCAAGACGAGGACGATGACCTTTCATTGCTGCAAGATGTGCTTCTATTGCCATCCCAAGACGAAGAACAAGACGATTACAACAATCGTTCTTCTTCCTCTTGGAATGAGCACGAATTTGCTTCCCCTGTGGCTATCAAACAGGAGAAGAACGAGGACAACAACAACAACCACTACATGGCTCCTGCTCGTGTCACTCCGTTGCCCATTGCGAAAATGAATTCTCTGTACGATGATCATGCAGATGAAGATCACTCACTTTGTAGCATGGAAGACTTGAAGGAATGTTTCCTCCTCCCGGAGGACGATTGTGAGGAGGAGGGGAAAGGTCACAACGATCCTGTTGTTCCTCCGCCCTACTTTCCGTCCCCCGATGCTATCTTTAGTGCTAGCTCCAACAACATGATGAAGAACATTTTCCAGCAGCAGGAGGACCCCGAGGAGCAGGAGGGTAGTCGTCCTACTACTATGAAGAACAGTAGTTCTGATACTACTACTACTACCTGGAAAGTCCTCGATTTTGAGGCGGCTTTGCCCAAGAAGAAGCCAAGGAAGAAGATTGAAGAAGGGGCTTCTATTGACGTACTTCTTGTCGAGGAGGAGGAAGCCCCAGCTATTGCTACTACAACAACTACAAAGAAGAAGAATAACACCAAGCGTCCCAAGTTTCGACAAGAACACAGTGCTATGTGGACGCACCGCTACCAGCAAACCCGAGACTACGCCTTGAAACATGGCCATTGCTTGATTCCGCATTCCTATTCGGACAAGGCGCTGGCGCATTGGGCCAAACGTCAACGCTTTCAGTACTCTTTGTACCTTCAACAAAAACAAAGAGGAGGAGGAGGGGAACATGGCGGAAACAACTCTGGCTCTCACATGAGTGACGAACGCGTACGACTCCTCAACGAGATTGGATTTGTTTGGGACATCCAGTCGACCATTTGGATGCATCATTACAGGGAGATGATTGTCTTCAAGCAAGAGTTTGGGACGCCTGACGTTCCTACCAACTACAGTGTCAATCCCAAGTTGGGGAATTGGGTCAAGTCACAACGACGTCAGTACTCCATTGGAAAGATGACTCCCAGCCGCATTCAAATGTTGGAGCAAATCGGCTTCAAATGGAAAGGAGCTCGCTCTCCATTGCCGATCAACAAGAAAACAACGACCAAAAAGAAGAGCAATTTTGTGCTCCACAAGAAGAATTAATCGGGGATATTTCTTCTTGTTGGTAGCCACCACTGGGGATTGGGGACGAGGGGATACTAACAACAACAACATAAGAACAAGCAACTACTACTACTACTACTACTATTGGGATGGAGATGGGGGGTCACGACGATAACAAGTATCATCTATACGTAGCATAATCAGAGTTAGACAATTTTTGATGCTCAACAATGTTTTCTTCTGTCATCCAAAAACGTAAGGCAACTTCCATCGTGAAGGAGACCTCCCGCCGCGAGGCGGAGCAGCACGGAGGGAAAAAGAGCCTCGCTACCGATCACAGATTCATCGCCCGCCTCCCGGACAGGTCGGGAGAACCGTAGCCGTCCACCTCCTTCCTAAGGCGAAGGTCGAAGGTTGGCACTTAAACTGCGAGGATACAAAAACTACAGTAAAAAAAGAAGAACTTGTGAACAGAAGTGCCGTGCGTCGTCACAGTACTTCTGTGGACATTGAAGTGGTAAAAGATTCATGCCCAACTGGTGGAACGGGCCACGTGGGAGGCTTGTATAATATTACGTTCCTTTTGTCCTCTGTTCATTCACGACCAACGAAAATGTCCTGATCATTGTTCCTGAAATCATGGAGGCTTCGATTATGGATCGAAGTCAAACCCTTGCTTGGCCTCATCATCTCACAATATTTGGTAGATGTCAGTGGTGGAGGACGAGCAGCCTTTTTGCGCTACCACAGTACTAGTAGTACCAGGTCCTGGTACATTGTAGCAGATACGGTAGATTTCTTGCTCTTCATTCACTCCTCCTCTCCTCCCGCTGATGATTACGAATACGAAAGTGAATTGGTAATAATTACCGCGTGGATGACGCAGTCTAGCCAAAGGAAGCAGAGTACGAGTAGTAATTAAGTGTTAGCAGCAGCATCCCAATGTGTTTGGATGGATCATTCGCAGTTGAGTCTTGCATCCAAAAGAGGTCAAATGTTCCAGAGGACGGTTTCTTCCATCCGATGGAAGAACCATCATCATGAATCATGACATAGTTTACAGTGGAACTCCTCGGCTGCATCAACTGCTGCTGCACGAACAACTGCAAAAAAAGGTTATGTGTGATTCTACTACTGCTGCTACTGCTGCTACTGCTGCATCCCATTCCTCCACTTCTATCGCCATGATGGCAGCCAGTCTGATGATGCAGCATCCAAATACTACTAATAGCGAACGTTCTGACAAGAAGGCTGTCCTTCCAGTAGTAGAACAACCTGCTCTTCTATCCTCCGTGCAAACTCCGTGTTTGCCTGTGGACTTACACTTGTTGTCGAATCAGCAATCCATCAACGATTTCCTCGAAAAGAAGTACAAGGAGCATGTCTTGGTGCAAAAGCAGCAGGAGCCCATTCCGCAGACACCTGCGATTCCTCCCTCGAGCCTCTTTTCCAAGAAGACTTCCAAGATCGTGACTCCCATGATGCCGTCTGCCACTGGCAGAGGAGGACCTCCAGGCCGCTCGACTCCCATGACCTCGGCCAATGAGAACGTCCGTATGGATCATGACATGGTGACACAAGAAGAGCAAGCCGAAGAAGAGATGGGAAACCTTCCTATTCTGGATTTCAAGCGAGCTACCAGTGACGATCTTCTCAGCTTTCGAAGCTTGCTTTGCTTCGACCACAGTTCCCCATTTCGCGTCGCCGACGAGACGAACAAGAAAGAAGACGACAGTCCACCAATGGAGATTCTTGCACTTCCTCCTCCTGTCACGGATCTTGCACGTGCGGGTTCTCTCTCGTTCATGATGCCTCCGCCACTCTTGGAGTCCATTAGCATGTCCAGCATGCGAGTCTCTCCAGAACCCAACATCATGGACGATGATGAGCCTCAGCAGTACTACAACAACACGAACAGTGTGGCTATTCTTGATAGTAGTAGTGCTACTCCTCCAGTGCTTCCAATGCCAGTCCTGTCCAGCAGCACCGCGAACCAAAGCACTGACGATCATAACAAGTTCCACTTCCCACCTTCTCAGGCACGCTTTACTCCTCTTCCAATGCCCTTGGATCCCGAGAACTTGATCGACTGGTGGTCTTCCGAGTACAACAAGTCGTCTGAGGGGACCAAGGCGGGAGATATCCCGGCACTCTCCTTGTTGCCAAGGAACAAGCTGATGCATGAGGAGCAGCAGCAGGCTCCTGAATCGTTGTTGTTTCACAAGCGTGTGAGCTTTGAAAACTTTGAGTGTGTGCTCGCCAACAGACCTCTACTAACTATGACATCCGACGAGGCCCAAGAAGAGAATGGCGAGAACGTTGCTCCCGTTCTGATTCCACCACGAGGCAAGACACTCAACGCCATCCAGAAGACCACTGTTGCCGGGGCTGGGTCAAAGAACGCCGATCATCATGACGACGCAGCAGCAATATCCACGCCAAAGCACAAGAACAACACCAAGTCATCGAAGTCCTTCGAAGAGGAGATGGAACAAGAAGTTGACCCTGACCGATCTCTTTTGAGAAGATTGCATCATGCCAAGTTCAGTGACTCGCAGAACAAAATCTGGCTTCGACACTACAAGGATGCCTGTGAATTCGTTGCCAAATATGGCCATTGCTGCTTCCCCTACACCTACGAGCCAAATCCTGGCTTGACTCGGTGGGCCAAGCGACAGGTAAGAAGATTCGTTTTGACAGTTTCATTTCTTCTGGTGTCCCTACCGGTCGATGCCACAAGTAGTATCTCACACCATGGCTGCTTCCCTAACAACAATTTCTGACTCGAACACACAGAGGCATCAATACAGAGCTTACATGGCTGGTTCTACCAAAAGTGCCATGACCCCAACACGGTTGGAGCTTCTTCGAGATATTGGCTTTGTCTTTGAGCTTGAAGGTAACACTTGGCAAGCGAGGCTGGACAGAATCAAGCGTTTCGCTGAAAATCGCAACATTTCCATCAACGACATCAACGCATCCTTGATCGAGGCTGACCCCAAGAACAACGAGATTTCCAGTATGGTAGCTTGGGTCAATGTAAGTAAATGAAGAACATGCCAGCCTGAATCATATTGACGTCGTCAACGGAACCTTGGTCTCACATCATTGATTTGAAACTTCCAACACCACCAGTTGCAACGCAAGTATCACAAAAATCCCAAGAGCAGTAGCCCTTTGACTCCTGAGAGAATTCAAATTTTGGAAAAGGCTGGAATTCGTTGGTGAAACAATGTTATAGTACATTGTAATAAGCATCCTTGGAGATGCAACAACCATGGACTCACTCTCAGTCCATGCTTGTCAATCACATCAACCAATGCGGCCAAAATATTTAGTAGGTATTATTATAGGTATCCGGAAACATAATAACAGTACATATATTGCCTTATGTTAGTACCATACACCTTGGCATCTCCGTCGTCCTGTTTCCAAACCAAACTACAACTTTCCAAGGGAATGGCATAAAGCACATCGTAGCATGGTAAACAACTGTACGTGAGACGGCTTGTTCTTGATTATATCATAGGTACTATAGTCTGTCCATTGGTGTTGGTTCTCGTCCGAAGTGAGATTTCAATCTACAAGACGTATGGTCAATCTGACATCGAAAGGAGGAACGCCACTGTCGTTTTCACCTTTTTCACTGGCAAGATAGGTATCGAAACAGTCTCGTGTTTTTTACTTCTGTTCGTGGTTCTCTTGGATTATTTGCTTTTGATGCAACGTAACCGTTTCATGTGAATTTGATCGCCAGCTTGGCCGAGCGTATGTGATGGTGCAGAACAGCGAGAGCAACCAGCCCGCATCCATCCAAGGTTGATACTTCTTTCACGTTAATTGTCAATCACAACAATGGGGTTTGGGAGGTGCCGTATCTCTACTGTGTGCCAATATCCATCAGCCTCTTTGGTTTGGGGAAGAACGGCGGTAGCCCATTCTCAACGTTTCCATTGTCCCCATGATTTGGCAAGCAATGTGACGTTTGTTGGAATGAGTTTCGGGATTGACGGAGTATTATACTCCATTGTCCCCATTTCACATGCTTGTATTTCCAACTATGAGGATACTCCAAAACACTTTACTGATGGCATGTGTCANCGTGTGTGCTTGTTCCACAAGGTTTGGAGAAATGACGGTCAGACTCGTCGTAGATTTCTTCGTACTTTGGAACCTCCTCACAACCCCCCGTTGTTCCCAACGCAAGAGAACAGTGGTAGAGTATCAACCAGGATGGCATGGGCACCAACGGAAGACATTAGTGTAAGACCATTGCCAGTACACCACGTGCACTTCTCGTACCCATACAGTACAGTACGAGGTACTCGTCCTCATGTAATCTCTCCAATCAAAACCCTACTAGAGGAAGGAGGGATGGCCAGCTTGTCTTGGAGCGAATGATTGGCAATCGTCCGATGATCGTAGTAGTAATGTCGATAGACACGACGACCACCCCAAACAGTCACCAAGCCCAAAAATGTATATAGTGTAATGGTAATACGAAACCACATGGTAGACATGCGTGCATCCTGTACGGTCGGCATGTCCACATTTGTACCACAAGGAAGTTGTTTACCATCATCGTCCGTCATCGTGGTGGTGGTGGTGTCAAATTGTCCACATGCCGTTCGCAGTACCGACAACAAGACATTTCCATTGAGATGAACATGATCGACAAATAATAAAGAAATGGCATCAAAGTCGGATTGATAGACCCATCCGGCTACATGTGCATTCAGATGCGATTTGATATTGTCATCGATAATAGAGGATTTGTGTGCCAAACCCATGACAGCGGAATGTGTATCGACTTGCCAAAGCGCTTGAATGGCATTGAAAGGATAGGATTCCCAAGAGGCGGGAGGACCCAAAGTGGAAGAATCATCGGTGGGTTCATTGTTGGCACTGGCCAAAGCATACTCTTGGAGGGAAGACAAGGTTGGAGATGGTGGATGTGTACAGGGCGGAATAATGGACGTGACATTGGATGACGATGCTATCGATGCTTGTGTGGTGGTGGATGTGGTGGTGGTGGTGGGCAGATGCGATGGATAGCAAGTAATCATTTGACTTTCGACATAATTGAGTTTGGCACAGGACGAAGCATAGGCATCTTGACGATCCAATGCCAAGAGATAACCATTGTCATTGTCATTGCCCAATCGAGCCAACTCCATGACTTGTTCCACGGTGAAATCCACTACATCATCACAAGAAACATATGGGACACCCAACGATTGATAAACTTGTGACAAGGCTGAAACAGCCACATCCGCACTGGGCGATATCCCCGATTCATATCCCATGTTGTGATGCAACACCAGAACCAATTCGGAAGGATTTTCCTGTGCCCATTGGCGGGCATCTTGTACCAGTGTTTGTAGGGAAACAGGGATAGTAATCATTCCATGATGCAAAAGGACGGTTCCATTCAACAAGAGGTGTGGACGAACATCAAGGGCTCTAGCTCCATCTTGCAATTGTTGATAGACCGTGCCTACTTGATTCTTGGCATATAAATTAATAGGAAGAGACATACCATGATGATTGGTCAAATATCCCGTGGCAGCATCATGGGCCATGAGAAAACTGGCTTGGGAGAGTGGCAGGTTGGGATGGAGGGGAGGCAAGAAACAATCCGCAAAGGAAAATTGTTGCGCGAGGGATCGAGAACAAGGTACATGTTGAAAAGCAGAGACTTGTAGTGGTACTGGTAGGAGGGATGATGGTGCTGAAAGGAAAAATAGTATTAGGAATACTGATGATACTACTAGTGATAGTTGTGATGAAAACAACAAGGGTGGTGGAGGAAACTTCATGTTGTAGAATTTCGTCCCATGTTGTTCGTACACTACGAGCTCGTGCGATACCAGTAGCTGGATGTCAACTGTCATCACCGTCTCACGACAATGACGCTCGTCGTTCGTCCCTCCCAATCTTGGGGGAGAGGGGAGATCCAGTGTGACCAATGCCCCGTATCCAAACCCTCCACGTACCATGAGTACTGTTTCCCCTACATTCCACCAGGGAGAGACTAGGTTAGCTCCGTTGAAGCGAATCTTTGTCCTGCCGTTGTTGCAGCATCATCGTCGCGCGGTGTGGAAGCTGGGCTTCGGATGCTCCTCGGCTCGGCGGTCTCTTTGGCTCCATTGCAGTATCATATTGCAGTATCATATTGCAGTATCACCGTCGTACTGTAGTTATTTCCTGGTCAGTGCTTGTGTGCCTGTCTCTCTCCCTTTTAGCTCTAGCAGAATCGCCATGTTCCGTCCCAATCAACCTCTCAAGGCGGTCCAACGCTTGGCCCACAAGTCCAAGGTTCCATCGACATCGTCTCGCTTGTATGCGACATCGGCGGAGAAGCGAGCTCTCAATGAGTCTCAACTCAAGGGCAAGACACCTGCCACTCCTCCACCCGGAACTCCTGCCGCGGGAACACCTCCCACGCAACCCAAGTCGTCAGGAAGCTCGCTTCCTCTCCTCTTGGTTGTCGCTGCCGCAGGAGGAGCAGGATACGCCTACTATGAAGGCTTGATTCCTGGCCTTTCCCCGCATCCCGATGAAGTCGTGGAAGCCAAAGCCACCAAACCAGCTGAGGCTGAGGCTGTTGCCAACACAGACGAGTCAAAGGCGGAAGAGGAGTCTGTTCCTGTCGTAGAGGTCGAGCAAGATTCGGAACCCGAGCCTGTGGCGGCTGTGGCTGTCGCATCCAAAGAAGAAGAACAGCCAGCGGCACCGGCTCCCGTGGAGGAGACAAAAGCTGCTCCTGCTCCTGAGCCTACCGTCGATGAGGCTTTGCAGGAGTTGCAAACACAGTTGGCGCAAGAGACTTCTCGATCCTTGACGGAAGCTCATGCTGAGTTGGCCAAGCTTAGCTCCTTGGATCTTTCAGAGTTGGATTCCATGTCGCCTACTCAACTCAAGATTCGGTTGGTACAATTGTCCAAGGATTTGGAGGATCGAACCAAGTGGGAGGCTGTTCGTCTCAAGGAGTTCCTCGCCATGAAGGAGAAGGAAGTCGAAGACAAGTAAGTTGGGCTGTTGTTGTTTGTACCATGCTTGTACCATACTCGCGCCATTATGCCCTGTTTTATGCCGTACTCACTCCTTCGGGTTCCTCTTTCCTAGGCACGTTGCTTTGCTCAAGAGACAACGATTGGAGGCCGAGACCAACCTGGAGCACAAGTTGCACCAACAAGAGTTGGAGCTCACTACCAAGGCTGAAAAGCAAATGCACGAGAAGGAGCTTGCCCTCCAAGCCATTGTCGACAATTCCCTCAAGATCCAAGAGCAACAGTTCAACGAGGAAAAGGCTGACTTTGAAAAGCAAGCCGAGGCTATCATCGGAGCCAAGTATGAGGAGAAGTTTGCTCAATCCGTCACCGAGGCCAAGCAAGCCTTTGCTCAAAAGTTGCAGCAAAAGGTTCAACAGATTGAGGCTTTGACCAAGAAGCTGGCTGATTTGGAGTTTGCCCTCCACAACACAAAGACGTACCAATCGGGATCCGTCCAAGCTCACCGTATGAGTGCCGCCGCCTTGTCCCTCATTGACAAGCTTGAGTCTTCCAAACCTGCCGGTGCCGCCGTCGCTGCCCTCCAAGCTGTTGCCGAGGACAACTCGGTGGTTGCTTCTGCCGTCGCTGCTCTCCCCGCCTCAGTCACCACTTCTGGCATTGCCACCATGCAAGAGCTTCAAACTTCCTTTGAGGAGCAAGTCCATGCCAAGTGCCGACAAGCTGCCTTGGTCCCCGTAGGCCAACAAGGATTGGAGGGACAATTGCTCGGTATGGTCTTCGCTACCCTCAAGTTCCCTCCTGGTCCTGAGGATGCCGCCCCCGAGAGTCTTAAGGATGATTCCGAGTACATTTTGGCTCGGGCTCGCCGACATGTCCAGTTGGGAGAATTGGAACAAGCTGTTGGCCAAATGGAAAAGTTGAAGGGACAAGTTGGATTTGTTGCCAAGGACTGGACACAAAAGGCTAAGGACCGAGTCAATGTCGAAAATGCACTCAAGGTCATTCGATTGGAATGCGCTCTTGCCAACGAAAGCATGGGTAAGGCTCCCGATCAGTAAGTAAACAACCTACTATCTAGGCTGTTCTAGCCAAATTTGTCCTATGTTACGTCTTGCCATGACAAAACGACGACCCCTTTACTACCCCCACGGTCGCAAGAAAACCGTGAAATTGCGCGAAAATACCTCTTAGAAGAGTACGCATACTTCTACTACTACTATTTTGTTTTCTTTTTCTCAAAAAGTAGGTTGTGGTAGTCCTCCCCTCTCTATGTAAAAGAAGGGATGTCACCCCTCCCCCATTCATTCGTGTCTCTGCCGGGTTCTCTTTCATCGTTCCTGTCGTCGTCCTAGTGGTGGTGGCTCTACCTATTGTACAACCTAGGTACCGGTAGTGCTCTCTTTCCTGTTTGCGAAGACCATGGTATTGTGGACTAGTTATAGACCACAAGTCAATCGTATTCCAGTTCAGAACTCCAACCCATTTCTGTGGATGATACCGGTACGTAGTAGTAGTAGTACTCTGCTACTACTAGAGGGCACCACCACCAGTACTATTCTAGTAGTACTACTAGTGAGCCTTGTCATCCTTCTTGTCGTAGCCACCATCACTATTATTTGTTCAGGCTTGTCATCCTTCTTTGGTGGGTGTGTACTAGGTAGGAATAGTACTACTAGTTTCCACCGGAGCCTTCTTGTAGTTTAGAATCATGGAGGCAAAAGTAGTGATGGTGGAAGCTGAATCAAGAGGAGAGTTCTCGATAATATGGTACTAGGACCAATCGTAGCATGATGTCTGCTACTAGTACTCCCACAACCAGCAAGTTATCCATTTCTAACGCTTTAGGCTCAATTCCATACAGCCTTCTGGTCACAATTTGCCCCATCCATCACGATAGCCTGATGGATTAGACAAGAAGAGGCAAGTATAGGTTCGACAAAGGATCGACTAAGAAGCTTCCAGATTGTTGAAATTGAAACACAGTTTGTTCTTCTGCTATTAGTAGTAGTAGATCCCGAATCCTTGAACGTTCGGAAACAATTCCGGATTTGTGAGAACCACAAACTGGTAGTTTTAGAATTCCATGTTTGTCGATGCTACCATAGCAGACCGCTAATAGCCGGAAGGTCCCGTAGAAGGTAGGTAGAAGATACTTCTGGATTGGATCTGACAGTAGAAATAGTACGAGACACCAAGATCATACGCTTCTCAAAAAAGATCATAAAAAGAGAAACAACAGATACACAACACTTGAAACATCATCCTTCATGATGACTGCCCCTGACAATGGCCACGATTGGCGCCAAACCTTGTTTGGTCCCAACATTCAACGAAATATCTCACCCAGTGATGAAGAATCCCCTTTGGAATTAGTTCCCGTCGCCACGGCATTTGATACCAAGCAATATGATTATATTGCAGTATTTATTGGAGCCAACTATTGTCCTCATTGCAAGGAATTCGCTCCAACAGTCATCTCGAGTGCACCTGACCTGGAGGCCAAGAAAACAAAGGTTGTCTTTGCCAGTGGCGATCGTGACGACGAAGGATTCCAAGCTTCTGTAAAGAAGAACAGAGGAATTGATGTCATGCCCTATGACCTCGACAGAGTCAAAGCCATGCGAGACTTGTTCGAATTGAAGACCATCCCTGCCCTCATGATCCTCAAGAATTCGGACTTCCACCGACCAACCCCAATCGTTGTTGTAAACGGCAGACACAATTTGGTGGATGACCCTCGTGCCAAAAACTTCCCTTGGACTGCCGACAAGGAAGAACACATGTCAGCCATGGATCGTTTCATTATCCGAGGCAAGTATGGCAAATGGTGGGAACTCGGACACCACGCCAATCCTGAGAAACCAGACGAGGTTTATATGGATGAGCACGCCGTTCGGGCACGAGCTGGAATCCTCAATATTATCACGTGGATTGCCCTCATCAATGTCTTCTTTTGGAAGGAACCCGATATGGTGAAAGCACTCTTCCCCATAGTGTCTTGGGAGTTTTTGTCCAGTATGACCATCGGACTCACACCATTGTCGCCAATCGGTGTATTGGGAACATTGTTGTCCATCATGCTGTGGGACAAACCTCACTGGAAGCCAGCCCGCCCTAAACGATTCGCTTGGGCGATCGGAGTATTCTTGGCAACATCCTGTTTGCTCGTTTTTGTATTCCGCAAGGACCTTGGAGAAGCGTATCGCCCAGCCATCGGTGCTGTCGTTATAGCGTGCAACACTGCAACTTGGCTTGAATCCTGCTGCGGTTTTTGCTTGGGATGTTACATTTACAACAACTACATGACCAAGTGGTTCCATGTCGAAGAGTGCCAAGAGTGCAAACTCTAGAGAATGGGAATCTTCGTTGTGCTTGTCTTTGTTGGGAGCTTCCCCACATCAAGAAGTTGACCCTGTGAATGGAACCATCAGTGCATAGCAACGTTATTTAGTCGAAATCAATTGTGGTATTCCGTAGGATTTGGGAATGGTAGCCAACAATGAAGTCATTCGACCCAAACTCCTCTGGCTGCCTTTATGTGAAACCGTGCAAAACGGGAAGTACATCAAGTCTAAGGGAACGTTTTGCTGACGTTGATCCGTTTGTGTTTGTGAGGCTCGGCTACGTGATGTGGAAGAATCTGAACCGCTCAATTCGAGGAGATTGAATCAACTCAATCGTCGTGTTACTACTCGTACTGTTGTTGTTGTTGTTGTTGTTGGTTTGACCAGTATGATCACACTCTGTCAGAAGATGCCACAAAGGACTGGACGGGCGGAGGCAAGACGACAACCCGCAGGAGTCGCAATGTATAGCAACAGCAAGTAACTGAAGTGGTCAGGATGGCTTCTATGCTCTACTCAAGCTAATAGTAGAGCTACTGTTAACTAATAGAGTAGAAGAGAGCAGTATCATCTCTACCTCATTATACTACAACACAAAAACACGATCACAAAAGGCTCTGCAGAAACCAAAGGCGAGTCGCGAACAATCCGAACTTTCTTGATATGATTGGAAACCCTCACCTGCCACTATCTACAATGCGTCGCTACGTCGTCGTCTTTATTCTGTTGTTGTCCTCTAGTAGTTGTAGTCTTACACATCGAGGCCATCGCGTCTTGTTCTGATTGCAAGTTCTCATTGTTGCTGATGTTGTCGAGCAATCGTACGTGGCAAAAGGAGTGGTGGCTCACATTCCGTGACCCCGGTTATACGTGTTGTTGTGCTTTTCCGGGAGGGATTCTCCTGTTGTGCTCGGTTTGTCAGGTCCCACAACCTCCAATCATCGTCGGGGAGGCTGTAAAATCGAAGTAGAAGAACAGCAGCAAGGGTCTTACCAGAATAAAAGTACATATGAACTCGCACTTCTTAATACTCGCACTTACCATGACCCACGTTCATCACGGATTAGTCATAAATCAAAACCACATCCAAACAAGGAACAATCTCGAAACAGAAGAGCCCATTTCTCTTGCGAATTAACATCAGAAGGGCTCTCCGCGACCGCAAGATTCTCCAGCAATATCAATGTTGCGACCTGCCAACAAACCGGTAATTTCGACAACCTCACTCATTTCAGGTGTTCCTGCTGTCTGCAGCAATCCCTCATAGAAACAATTTTTGACCAAACGAAACTGCATTACACCAACATGGGAAACGGAAGTTCAACCATTACCAAAGAACAGTATGAAGCAAATCGTGTTCGAATGACTTGTGGCAAAGAGTTGGTTTCTGATTCCAAGAATGCCAAGATTGCAAAGAAGTTCCTCCATGCTTACAATATGAGAGACTGGAAAACCATGAATGCGATTGTCGGTGAGGGTTCCAACTTTTCATTCAAAGGCGCCGACGCGTGTATTCCTCTTGAGCTGTTCATGTCTCAATTGGATCTCCTTATTGCCTCTTTCCCGGATGTGTTCATTACGTACGACCAGATCACTGAGCCGGAGCCTGGTGTTGTGAAGATCAGCAACTTATACAGTCGAGGAACTCACACGGGGGCTCCTTTTTCCTACTCGTCACTACCTGCTATTCCCACTTCCGGGAAATCGGTCGAGGAAGGCCCGAATCAAGTTGTTTATCTGTTTGAAAAGGGGAAGTTGCAACATCTAGAGATTGAGCTAGCGCCTGGTGATTTGAGTGGTCCGGCTGGGTTCTACAGCAAGATCGGGGGCAAGCTCCTTGCTTGAACGATAGACATACTGCAGCAACGTAAGTAAATTATTTATAGAAAACCAAGTCTCCTGTTACTGCAATCTTCAAGCTACAGGTCTTGTGTCTCTCTCGTTGTATGCCAAGGTAGTCAAGTGCTGTTGCTTGGTCATGTACGGTTGGCCTCGCATTGTAGACGAGAAACAAATTTGTACGAACACTTGTCGAGGGATTTGCTGCCCATCTCGAAAGAAGAGACTGTTTTGTGGTACTACTGGCCCAAGAAGGGACCGAAAACAAACACAATTCCCCTCCTTTCTGTGTTCCATGAGAAAGCAGTGTACCACCACATTGATTCGCTTGATCTGTGAATAATCACTCTACTAGTACTAGATGTGCCGCGGCATCACCTACCACATAAAAGATCGGAAAGATCTTTTAGAGGGGTAGTACCAACGACAGTTTGCAGGTGACAACCACAACAACAAACAGCGTGAGTACCACATACCCCTGTACGTCGCTCTTGAAGTTGTCGAAATCACCATCACCATCTCTTTCTATATTGAGTACCGGTAAACGGCTCTGTACTCATAGTATTCCACCGTACATTCCTCCTTTTATTCAAAACCAGCAACATCACCATACCGGTCTAGTAGGTAACTACCGTCCTAAAGACTTGGAACTGCCAACATACTACCAGTAGTACCGGTAAATACCTACCGGTAGTAGTGTGCTTCCTTTTCTGTAGATTTTGGATTGCCACCACCAGTCTGACTGCTCAGTTCTTCAAATAATGTTGGTGAGGGCGAAATCGACCTGTTTTCTCCAGATGCGAGGAGGCTCATCAATATTCGCATAACAGCTCGCGATCCGCAATATTTTAGGGGTGTCGTCGTCTTGTTATGGTCATATTTTTATTGGTGGTGGTGGTGGTGCTGCTGCCGGACCATTTCCAAAGAACCGTTCCATGCAGAAAAAGAGTGTCAAGCACCACCAAGAGCCGATTTGGCCAACTTCTCATAATATTTTTGACAACTCAAATAATTCTCCAAAAGGTTTTTCACCACTGCAACATCCATCCCCATGGGCAACAAACCTACCATTACAGCGGAACAATACGAGGCAAATCGGGCTCGTTTGACTTGTGGTAAGGAAACCAACGATGGCTCCAAGAATTCCAAGATTGCTGAGAAGTTTTTGCATGCATACAATACTCGAAATAGAAAGTTGATGAAGAACATTGTCGGAGAAAACTCTCAATTCTCTTTCAAAGGGGCAGATGCCTGTTTGCCTCTGGAGGTACTCTTGCCCCAGATTGAGGAGGTTCAAGACTCATTCCCCGACAGTTTTATAACTTGGGATGAAATACGTGAAGCGGAACCAGGTGTCGTGACCATTAAGAATTTGTACAGTCGCGGCACACATACTGGAGCTCCTTTTGCATATGCTTCTTTCCCCGCAATCCCAGCTACTGGGATCTCGGCCGAAGAAGGACCCAGTCAAGTTGTGTATTTGTTCGAGGATGGCAAATTGCAACACATCCAATTGGAACTTGCTCCCGGTGACCTGTGCGGACCCGCTGGGTGGTACACAAAGATTGGAGGAAAGATTGAGATGGCAGAAGAATAAAAAATTCATAATTTAGTTAGAACATATTAGTAGACTTTCCAATGGACGACGGTCATCATCTTCCATCTCTGAGGAAATCTCGTGGAGGTATGGGAAATGGTAATGGGCAACTATATAGGGTAGAAACGGACAGCGGTCAGACTTACAGCCGCTGCTCCACTGGTAATGGGTAATCACTCTCTCTTTGTGTTTGGACTTTGTTGTTTACCGTTACAATTGAGTTCATAGGCAAA
>WXVQ01000314.1:0-26582 GCA_013372465.1 Nitzschia sp. Nitz4 | reverse complement strand
CCTCCCTGGCGAGATGCAAGTTGTCCAAGTGGCTGTTGCAGAAGCATACGCTATCGTCATCTCGTTCTCGAGTGAGGGTGCCCTTGCACAGTTGAATGTGTGCCGCGACCAATCGTCCACTCCTGCTCCTATCGGTTTGGCGCCACCTTCCGGTTCATTGGAAACTCGGTCTCCTACAGATGCTCCCACCACGACAGCCACCTTGCCTCCGACTTCTGGTCCCACTACTTCCCCAACAAGTGCTCCAACGGAGACTAGAGCTGTCACTTGTCCTGACGACATCAAGTTGGAGCTCATCACTCCTGATAGTGGAACTGCCTACGAGTTCACTCCATTGACCATTGTCAAACGCGACTCATCGTCCGTGACACTCGAGTTGACCAAGAGTTTCTCTGAATCCGTTTCCTATGTCTATGTTGAATTCGTGGATGGAAGGAATCAAGAATGTATCGGTATTGAGGACTTCTTGACCACGTCAACGGAACGATTCACGGCTGCATGCATGGAGTTGGCACCCATCACGATCGTCAATCTTTACATTTCTGATCCAAGTGTAGTTGCTGGAGATGCGGAGATCCCCGAGTGCTGCCACCACCCCGACGATGTGACATATCCCGTTGTTGAGTACACTTTCAAGGTCTACTGTGAGCCCCAGTGCCCAGAGCGTATCTAGAGAGGGAGGATCGCTCCATTCCCCGTTGCAATGCACAACAATAGTACATGATGTTTGGACAGACGTAGAATATTTCCTCGTTGGATGGTTGTTACAGGTCTCCTTGTGGTAGCATTACATTCTCTAGAAGGTCGCGCAGTTAGTACCAGGTACTGCGATCGTAACAACAACAAGAAGAGCCCTTAGGTTGACTGCTGTTGTTTCTGCTGCGTGGTACGTACAACACAGGTACTGCGGAGTTGCACCTCATTCGAGCGCAACCCTCACCCTGTGGTGGTTCCTCTTTTGCGGCAACTCGTACCAGATACCCGCAATATCTACGTGCCGTACGGTACCTAGTGGTGGTGTCAGCTTATTACCACCCTCGTCCACGACGGGGAAGGGAGAAGGAGGGGGGCTTCGCGTCGTTGCAATAGTTACTACTATTATAGCACGAGAGGAAACATCCCAGCCACATTGGGTAGCTCAATAGAACCCTCCATCCACCACCAGGTACTCCTCTCGCCCTCGATGCACTATTTGTATGGTNGACGGGGAAGGGAGAAGGAGGGGGGCTTCGCGTCGTTGCAATAGTTACTACTATTATAGCACGAGAGGAAACATCCCAGCCACATTGGGTAGCTCAATAGAACCCTCCATCCACCACCAGGTACTCCTCTCGCCCTCGATGCACTATTTGTATGGTTGTGGTGGCATAAACCTACTTTAGCTTCAACAACAACACCCAGCACCACCGGCGGTTGAAGCTCCGTTGTTATTATTGGGTGGTGTTGCTCTCATCTCCTCCTCCCGATCACGTAGTAGATCAGCCTGATGCAAGAGAGGGTACCAGTAGAGTAAACTTCTCGTTCTTGTGTAGTTTCCCATTGGTGCAATACAGTTCCTTCCAAGAATACATATGTAGATATCTTGCCCACCAGATTCTTCACCGCAGCCGTGCAGTCTTTGAAGAACGAAAGAATACATCATGGTACTAACGATAGTAGTACAAACACTTATAGATTGGGCCTGATGAAATCACCGTTTTCCCATTAATCTTCTTTCACCAATGAGGACAATTTCGTTCTAACGTGTCAAGCTGTACACATCGTACTACAACAATATCTTGTGGTGGTAGAATGCTTCATGTCTGAAATCACACGACACACCGCAACACCAGTTTTGCGGGCGTGATTTCAATATGATCGATAATAAATTGAGTACCACTTTCACTCCAAGATCATAAATATTCCATTGCATATGGGTGGATTCAGGGTGGTATATGCCCTTCCCAAGATATGGATGACTTTGCGATATTTTGCAAGTCCTTGCTATCGCTTCCACAAAATCGAAGCGGGGCCATGAAGTCTGTTCCAGTTTGTGTGTTGGCTCTGGTGGCTTTGGTCACTGGAGGTCATGCTAGTAGCGATGTCGATGAAAGCTCCCGAAAGCTTGATGCTGTTCGCAGTGAGTAGTAGATTTTGACCCTTGGGTGTTGTTCATTTCGTTGTGTTTTCTTGATGCTGATTCCTCCTTTCTTCCACCATGCAGCTACGCCCAAACCAACCCGTGCACCCACCACCTCTCCAACCAAGGCCCCCTCGTTCCCCACTGCATCACCTACAAACGATCCTACTCCGTCTCCAACCATTAGTCACCAACCTTCTATTAGTTTGGAACCCACCATTCCTTGGGAGGAGTGTGAAGGCCAGTTGCCTTTCTGTTGGGATGGCGGAGAAGTAGGCCGTGGTCGATGGGGTTATGCCAAGTGTATGGCCATTGAATCTACTGAACATTGTACTTCCTACGATTTCCAGATTGCTGGACAGACGTACTCCTCGAATGAAATCATCGACTTCAGTCATTGTGCTAACGTTTGGACTTGGTTCCGCAACTGTATCGAATATTCGTTCCCCACTTGCAGCTACAAGGAGACAGGATCCACTTTCAGCCACAAGGTAAGAGCCTTTGATTGTTCTAGAGGGTTACACTGACTACAACTTGATGTCTGACCCTGCATGCTCGACAGACGTACTCCTACTTCAAGACATACAAGAAGAACCAATACAAGCAACCAACTAAATACGTTTTCCAAATGGGAGGAACCGTAGAGGACTGTTATGCTGATGATTGTAACGTCGGGGCACAGTACTGGTATTGTGATGTAAGTATACAATCAGCAGTGCTAGTCATTGGGTCAAATGCGTGTATATCTAAACAATCGGCTTGTTCGACAGGATATGGATGATGCCAAGGCCATCTATGCATTTGCTCGTTGGGTTGCGGGGTACCGCGACGGAAAAAAGAAAGCCGCCATTTCATTGTTTGCGGAGCCAGATGATCAGTGTGCCACCCCGGCTCCTTCCCAGAGCTTTGCGCCTACATCTTCTCCAGCCCCAACGTATGATGTTGCTCCCGAATGCTCTTCCATGGACCGCCCTGAGTACGTTCCCTCTAAGAACCACACTGACAAATGGAATCAGTACTACATGCCATATGATTGGTACGCGGGACAAGGGTATGGAGTCTTGACCAAAGACAGTATGTGCATTTACAGGACCTCCAAGACTAAAGTCGAATACGAGGAGCCCTTGCCTTGGATAAAGGATGCCGCTGAAAGAGGCGAAGGAGTCTTAGTAGTTGACGAAGGAAAACTATCTGGTGTTCCTCTTGATGCCAGTACAATCATTTTGGACATCACGTCTGATGTGTACTCCGTAACTATCAAGGAAAGTGAAGCTTTGGTTGGAGGTGACTTGAAATGGGAGTACTACAACAAGAAGGAGTGGAAGAATAAGAGCAATGCCAAGGAGCTCTACAAGTGGCTGGTGGCTGCAACTGGGTTTCCACTCATCTGGCAAACTATTCCTGATCAAGGCCTGTTCTGTGGATCAGGAACCTTTTGTTATGACAAGAACCCTCACGTACGGAGCTACGTGACATATGGAGCTGGAGGAGCTGGCGGCATTGGAGAGAACTGTGGAACTATTGATTTCATTATTGATGATGGTGAAGGATACCGCAGCTCCACCGGGGATGTTTGGGAGTGGTTTATGGAGAGTGTGGACAAAGCCTTTGGCTGCACATTGGTTAAAAGTGGAAGGTCTTTTGGATACAAAGTTGGTAAGTCCTAAGGATATCTTGTGCATTGCCTTGATGTGACACTCTCCGCAACTGACACCAAACAACTTCGTATCAGATGCTTGGATGAGCCGATGGTATGATTCTTACAAGAAAGTTCATTACGTTCAGTTTGGAAGCTCTGGAAGTAAAGGCCAATGGCAGTGGACTTGCCCCACAGAAGAGAAGGCTGTCATGTTCGAAGAGTTCTTCCAAACAGTGGAGGATGCCAGGCTCTTCGGTACCCAACATGCGGAGTGTACTGATGGTATGTATTGTCACTCAAACTCCTTCAATTGCCACAGGTCAAATGTCTAACAAGTTCTTTTGCCTCCGTTAGCCCCTACTTCTGCCCCTACAGCTTGTACCGACAGTTTCTTCACCACGCCTCCCCTCAACATCCTCTTAGTCGTTGACACGTCGTACTCTACAGTCGACAGCAAGTTCAAGACAAAGGTTGGAGACCAAAACAATGATGGAGAGAGAAATACTATCATGGATGCTGAGATTGCCGCTGCAAAGGCCTTGTTGAACACCATCATTGAAACCGAAGAACTCAACAATGACAACGTCAACATTGGATTGGTTCTCTTTGACACTGAAGCTCGATACGTCGGAAATTATCAGCCAACCGATGACTCCGGTACTGCTATCAACGACGAACTCTTGACAGCTTTGACAAGCATCTCTATAGAGCTTGACCCCAACATCGTGATTGACACCAACCTTGGGTTCACCAACATGGATGATGCTTTGGACAAGGCCATCTTGTACTTTGAAGATTCCACCAAGCCTGCCTTTGACACAACTCCAACCAACTTGATGGTCTTCATGGGAGACGGAAAGCCCAACGTTCGTGGAGATGGAGNGCCTTTGACACAACTCCAACCAACTTGATGGTCTTCATGGGAGACGGAAAGCCCAACGTTCGTGGAGATGGAGACGGCGAGACGACCTGTTCTGGCGTTTCTGGATGTGAAGATGTCCCGGCCGACGTTGTCGACTCCTCCCTCCCAGCATGGGAGCAAAGTCCATTGTCGTTCTGTACCTCCGGAGATACTTCCTGTGACTCCAGTCCCTACAAGAAGTGTGTCCTCGGTGAGACATGTCTTGATGACGCCCAAGCCAAGCAATACGACAGCGAGCTCGCCCGTCTGGATGATTTCAATGTGCATCGTTTGTCGATTGGCGTTGGAAGCCAGTCTGATGTTTCCGTAGATTCTGCCTTGTGGATCATTGATAACAACGCCATGAAACTCACCCACGGAATTCTTCCCCGTCAAGTGTTGGATGCCGATGACTTGATTACTGCTTTGGCAGAGTTGTGCCCTGAGAACACACCCAATCCTACCAACATGCCATCTTCCAGTCCTACCAAGTTCCCAACTACCAGTCCTTCGGCCTCGCCAACCACGTCGCCTACCACTTCTCCCACTTCCAATCCAAGTGCTTCTCCTTCCGTTGATTTTTGTGACTACAATGTCATTGACTTTGAGACCTTGAGCGATGGTGAGACCCCTGTGACCTCGGGCTATGCTGTCTTCCCTCTCGAGTGGGAGGCATATGGCTTGAGTGTCCGAGCTCAACCTTTTGATGAGTCAGATGAAGGCGAAGATGAGCCTAGCCCTGTTGCGGCTCGCTACGAAGCTGTGGCGACGGATGCATACACCGGAATGACTTTGGTCATTCCTCAAGAAGACGCCAGCAATGGAGGAGACTTGATCATNCGACGGATGCATACACCGGAATGACTTTGGTCATTCCTCAAGAAGACGCCAGCAATGGAGGAGACTTGATCATTACGTTGGATCAGACTCAAGAGAAGTTTATGGAGCTCTACATCTGGAACGCTGTGGAAGGAGGAACGGTCAGTGCCGTTGACTTTGATGGTAATGAAATGAGTACTTCCTTCATTCGTGAGAGCCCAGGAGAGATGCAAATTGTTCAAGTCTCTGTTTCGGGGGTCTATGCCGTTTACGTCTCTTTCGCATCTGAAGGAGCCTTGGCTCAGCTGAACGTGTGTCGTGATCCTTCGTCCACGCCTGCTCCTGTTGGCTTGGCTCCTCCTTCGGGGTCCATTGAGACTCGCTCTCCTACCGAGGCCCCTACTGCTGCTCCAACAACTTCGGCTCCCACTGTCAAGGATGTTGTCTGTCCTGATGATATCAAGTTGGAAGTCATCACGCCTGAGGATGGAACTCCTTTTGAGTTCCTCCCAGTATCCATTGTAAAGCGTGACTCTTCCCAAGTCACCTTGGAATTGACCAAGGCCTTCTCTGAGAGTGTTTCATACGTTTACATCGAGTATGTCAACGGACGTATGCAAGAGTGTATTGCTGTCGAGAACTTCTTGACCACTTCGACCGAAACCATCGTGGCTGAATGTATGCACCTGGCCCCCATCACTGTTGTCAACATCTACGTTGCTGATCCTTCTGTTGTTTCTGGTGACGCTGAGATTCCTGAGTGCTGCCACCACCCTGAGGATGTGAGCATCCCAGTGGTGGAGTACACCTTCAGGATCGCCTGTGAACCTCAGTGCCCTGAGTAGGCACCAAACAATCCCCTTAGAAGAATGCATGATGCATGTTATGGAATTAGCAAATGAACTATTACTTGAACCATACACTATCGCTTAACACTGGAATGGTACGAGAATGATACACGGCTAGAGGTATGTGTACCTTAATCCAAATATTGAAATGACAGAATTGCATACTAGCGCATTGAACGAAGGTCGGCCTATAATGTTTGTTAATTACATGACACTAACATACAACTATTCACTTAGTCATAGTACATTCCTTTGGTATACGGCACTGACTGTTAACGCCTTTGACTCGTCAAAGCGATACGACTTGGCGAAACATCTCAAGCAATTTTGGAGGATCACAGAGCTCTGTTGGCAGCAGGAGTGGCAAATCGCACACATAGTACCGTCACTAGGTTCATCGAACTTCTTCAAAGAAACAAGCCAACCAAACCACCAAATATTGAAAGAGCTACCATCGAGCTTGACGGGAACAAGGAACCCGCTGCGGCAACGCTCATGTCGTCATCCCCGTCTGAGGTGCAATTGGGTGTCAATTCCATCATGAAGTTTCCATATTGCGAATGTCCTGTAAAGAGATTTCCTTCGTATCCAACCGAGTAAATCCAAACTGTTGGTTCTGTCAGGTTTCGGTCCAAATAACTGAGGCTTTGTGTGAACAATAACGTCGAAACTCCATCTTCTTGCACAAAAGTGGCATCCGTCAGCATTTCGTCGTCAGATACAACGATACCCGTTGTCGTCAAGCGATGTGTTCGAACACCCGAGGACATTTGACCAATGAAAGCCGTAGACGGCGTCATACTTCCACCTCCATTGTCGTTGAGACCAACGGCGACATAAGATTGGCCACCCGAATAGGTCACCTTGATGGTAAACGAATCGTCCTCTTCATTGACGTACTGTTGCAACTCAATATCACCTTCATGTCCAAGTGAAATAGGCTCCGAGAAATAGCAAGTAGCAGAAGCGACTTGTGCGGCAAACGCAGCTAGAAAAACAACAACAAGTTTGGGCCACATGGACAATTTCGCGAATTTCTGGATGTGTGTGTATGGAGAAAGATGGAATCCCAAATGTGTTCTCCCACTGCCGATAAAAATAGCAAATGTACCTCGTAGGTTCACGTTCCTCATTGATCTTGTTGACACGTTCGACTCAAATTTCCCCGAGGATATGGTCGCGCACACAATGACGAGTACCAAGAAACTTCCTGAGGAAGAAGATGATACGAACTACCGTACGTTGCAAATGATGCTTATTCCTACTACCTATAGCATATTAGTTGTTCTATCCCAAACAACCCGTAAACCATCATCGTGTTGTGGAATAAATCCAAGCTGTAGAGAAGCCGCCCTGGTACACTAACAGGTGCTGGAGAATGCAACTGTGATTCTCGCACGACCCATGCCCCATGGCCTCCGGCCTCAGCAAGCATGTCACTACAGGTAGTGGCTCGTGGTCCTTCTAGATATTTTCTTACCGGTAGATTTTATTTACAGCTAGCTTTCCAAGAGAGGGGTGGTGGTGCTGCTGCTGTTGCAGCATGAAAGGGGCATGTTCCAGCAACCTTGTTGAAAACACCTCTTTTGGAAATTGCGGAGTATTATTCGTGAGGCACTTCCCAGGCGGTTTAGTCGTCGACGTAGTAGTGGCATTGCACTCCAATTTGCCACGACCACACTATAGGGAGTGTTGAACAGCCATCAGATGGTTTGGGATGATGGTGACGCTACAATCAAATGAGAATGATTATTTGTTGTTGTACGATACTCGTAGTTGCCAGGAGTAGTAGTAGCAGGAATCCGGGGACTTGATTTGTTAGGCCCTACGATTCTCTCGTCGTTAATTGGAACAACCAGAATGTTCATTATACGCAATTCGTATTCTTGCCCTTTCCCCATGGATTGAATCCTGGCGAGCATTCCGACAACCTCTTGAAAATATCGAAGCCACAGCTTCCCTTGCTCGAGCACAATTTCGCGGTTGCCGAGAACGATCGGGAAGCGCCGTCTGGAGCTCTGAGTTTACCTCCACACCATACGGAAAGATACTCTCGATCTCAACGGAATTCCAATCAATCTCACTTTTTTGAATTCTGCAAGAGAATGTTTGTCAACATCTTGTCCCGTGCTTTGCTTCTCACAAGCCTTTTGGCCCAAGTGGCTCACTCGGCTACCTGCACCCTCTCTGAACCCATCGCCTTGGGATCTGAGGGAAATGTCGAGTTGCAACAGTATGTTGATACCGAAGCAAATACATTCACTATCAAGGTCACATACACTGGTGGTCTAGCTTTCATTGGTGTCGGTCTCAACGATAATGGAGACGGTCTTATGACTCCTTCCAATGCTGTCGTCGGAGATGCCACCTATGGAGTTGTGCAATATCGCATGACGGCTGAAGCGGTCAATGTTGCTGAAAGCCAAACTCTCCTTGATTCCAGTTTTGAACAAACTGATGACACTACGGTTTTGACATTCACCCAGAGTTTGGATGACATCACCGACCGTGATTTGACAGAACCTTCTACCTGGATCTATGCCATTGGATACGACGATAATACCGGTTTTGTTGGTCATTCCCAGCAGGGAAGTGTTGAGTTTGCTTTGACAGACAGTTGCGAATATTCTGTGGAAGACTTCTTGTCTGAACCCATTGCCTTGGGATCTGAAGGAAATGTGGAATTGCAACAGTATCTCGACATCGAGGAAGGTACTTTCACTGTCAAGGTTACATACACTGGTGGGCAAGCTTTTGTTGGAGTTGCACTCAATGACAACGGTGTTGGAGAAATGACTCCTTCCAACGCCATTGTCGGAGATGCCACCTACGGAGTTGTGCAATATCGCATGACAGCCGAAGCTGTTACCGTTGCTGAGAATCAGACTCTCCTGAATTCCAGTTTTGTTCAGACTGACGACACTTCCGTACTGACATTCACACAGAGTTTGGCAGACATCACGGATCGTGATTTGACTGACGTTTCCACTTGGATCTACGCCATTGGGTACGATGACAACACTGGATTCATTGGACACTCTCAACGAGGTAGTGTCGACTTCGCCTTGACTGATGGTTCATCCGACGAACCTGAGGAAGAGTGTTCCCTCGAAACAATTGCTCTTGGATCAGCTGGAAATGTTGAGTTGGAGCAATACGTCGACCTAGATGCAAACACTTTCACCATGAAGGTAACGTACACTGGAGGTCAAGCATTCGTTGGAGTTGCCCTCAACGACAATGGTACTGGTGAAATGACTCCTGCCAACGCTGTCATTGGAGATAGCAGTGCTGGAGTTATGCAGTATCGCATGACTGCCGATGCCGGAGTTGTCTTGGCCGAAAGCCAAACGCTCCTAAACTCGAGCTTCGTTCAAACTGACGACACTTCCGTGCTGACATTCACCCAAAGTTTGGATGATATCACAGACCGTGACCTCACCGATCCATCTACCTGGATCTACGCTATTGGCTACAATGGCAACACCCCTTTCATTGGACATTCCCAGCGGGAAAGCTTTGAGATCGCACTGACTGAATGTGGTATCACACAAGACGGTGGAACAACTTCTACTGAAGCTCCTACAACTACTCCAAATGATGGTGGATCAGTTGTGGTGAACGAGGATTGTGCATTCTCTACTCCTATTGACTTGGAAGAAGATTTGCAAATGGAACACTTTGTGGTTGATGGCACCTTGACCATGCGCCTCACCTACACTGGAGGTCAGTCCTGGATTGGAATTGGTACTAACGACAACGGCGAGCCTAGGATGACACCCAGCAGTGTCGTAATTGGCCGAGGAGACGAGGGCACCGTTGGTGAATACCGATTGACCAGCTACTTTGGAGCCAGTGCTGTTTCGACAGATGCCTTCATCGGTGGATCCATTGAGCAAACGGATGATACTACTGTTGTTACCTTCGTTCAATGGCTTAATGGAACTGATGGACGAACCATCACCAACGAGTCTCAATGGATCTACGCTGTTGGACGCGAAGACAACAGCTGGTCTGGACATAGCATCCAAGGTAGCTTCCAGGTTTCTCTAGTGAACTGTGGCGATACTGACACAGGCTCTGTCATCACAATTGTGGAATTGGGTGAACCCAACAAGGCCTTGTGGATGGTCCATGGTATCATGTTGGCAGTGGCCTGGGGCTTGTGCGCTCCTATTGGTATTGGTGCCAGTTTGATTCGTGATGGATTCGATCGATTGGGTTTCGCCAAGGGTACCTGGTATACAATTCACTTCTACATGAACGCTGCTACGATTTTCTTGACTTTGATTGGTTTCGTCATTGCTCTGGTTGCCATGGCACAGCAATACGAGTCCAACGCGACGCACTTTGAAGGCACCCATGAGAAAATGGGACTCGCCATTGCTATCTTGGCCTTCATGCAAGGTATTGGTGGGTACATGAGACCGGGACTTCCCAAGAAGGACGAGAATGGCGATTTGCCTCCCAAGACAACCGTGCGTGTTGGTTTCGAGATTGGGCACCGTGTGGTTGGAGGAGCTCTTTTGGCCATGGCCTGGTACAACTGCCACACTGGAATTCAACTTTCCAACCTTATCTTGGAGGACTACCCTGACTGGAGAATTGCATTCTGGATCATCGTTGGTGTTTTGGGTGGTATTATCATGGTGACTCGGATTGGTCTCCAAACAACCTCGGCTTAGATTTTCCCTTGTTCTACACTTTTTCTACGTGCGTTCGTACCGTAGGGATTCAACGCATCTCCGTCTTGCCGTCTCACGAACTTCCGATGGTCCTCGAGAAGTGAGTGACGAGGTCTTCTATACGCCGATCTGTCACGAAAGAATGGAAAAGGAAGCCTAACCGTACCATGGAGATCTACCTGTTACTACAAAGGATATCAGAAGTAACAAATAGTAGTGGAAAAGGTTGTTTGTTTACTGAAATGGTATTATGTACAATCAAAACTAGTGGGAAGTTTACCATGCCGCTTCGGCTTGGTCCTTCTCTGCCATAGAGTAGGCTTCGGCTTGGGAAACTTGAGCAACGTTTCGATACAACTCTGCGAGTTCCTCCTCGTCAACGCTTCCTTCCTTTCGTTGGCGTTGCTGTTCCTTTAAAACTGCGTCCAGTCCAGATCGGTAGAACCGATACCGCTTCTGGATTCCTTCGAAAGACTTCCATTCCAACCCCCGCCTTGTCGCGTTGGTGGAGTGATGCTTGAGTGATGTCAACATGAGATCACGGCTCACGTCTTGGGATATTCTTTGGAGGTCTCGTTTGGACAACCAAAGGTCTTCTTTGTCATGAAGACTGAGGTCTTCCAAAGAAGGAATGGCATGAACTGTGACTTCTACATCGGCAAAGCGCACCGATCGGGAAGCCGGAATGGCAGCACCATTCGAAAGGAGTTTGTTTTCGATAGACAACGGAGCCTTCCATTGGAGACTCTCATCGCCAGAACAAGAAGGATTTACCCAGTGGACTTGAGGAGGCATCATACAGAAAAATGTGAGAGAGTTCGCGGTGTTGTTGTTGGTGTGTCTCCTTGTTGGGAAATTCTGTTCTCGATTCCAACAAGAACTTGTCTGGGTCACCCACAGCTGATCGTGTTGGTGTGTCTGCGAGGGTTTCTTTTCCATTTTCCTGCGCAGACGCTCTCAACGCAAACCACAGAATCCAGAAGCGGGCGAACTTTTACGTGCGTACAAGTAGAACTAGTACTCACGCCATGTCGTACTGCGGCCAACCGGTGCGGTATAGGGTATCCTTTTGCATCTCTCACACACGAGTGAATTGAGGTTCGGTCCAACCAGAATTCGTCATTCGCTTCCGCGCGGAGAGAATGCGGCATTTCAGAATACGCATGACTGACAGAAATTCCATGGGCAACTGTCCGTTGGCCAGACCTCGTGATCATTGCGTGGGTGGGCACAGTCCACTACTATTTCGTATTCGATTCATGACGACGGGGCACAGACAATGACTAGTAATACGTAGAGTGGAGATGATTCTACTACCTAGGTAGTAGTAGGCTTTTTATCACTGTATGAGAAAGAAAGCATAAATCATAGCTATGGATCACGAATCAAATACTAGTATTTGCTTTTTGGTATCTTCGTTGGTTCATTCATCAGCCCGCATCAAGGACACCTCTCCGCGAATTGTAGAAGGTACTAACTAAGAGGGTAGGTAGCAGCATAACAAACATGTACTACGGTAATGCTAGCAACAGTATACCTAACAATTAATTGGTCCAGGTCAGAAGCGCTACTGTAGCCACCCAACCTGTCATCATGACCCAAACACTAGGAAGGACGGACCAAGCCGCATCACTGTTGCTCCCCGTTTCATCGTCGTCCTCGGGTGCCTCGGTAAAGCGGCATAGGAATTTGTCGGAAACTGACTCCAAGGTTGCGTCACATCCATCGCAATCAGGATTGTAACAGCAGTAAATGGCTCGGCATGTTCCGAACAGACGATTGTCGTCGTTGTAGAGTCCGGACTCAATCAAGTTGTACACATCGGTTGTACCGTCAGCAATTCCACTCTGGAGAATACTGGTGCTCAATTGGAAGTTTAAGTTCAACTCGTTGTTTTCATCCATACTGGCAACAACCCCGTCATTTTCTTCCAAGGCATCCAAAAAGAAGTACAACTCCTCCTGAGCATCAGGAGACCGCGTTCCACACGGGGTGGTTCCCACTCCGGCTGGAGCAAGATCTGTCGCAGTATCATTGAATCCGTATACCCAAGTAGTGAAGAATCCGCTATTGTTTTTGAAGATGCTGGTATCATCGGTGTTCTCCAATCCAGCACCCCATTTGGGGACTGTTTCTTTAGGAACATCGAAAAACTCGGATCGGAAATTGACATGAATTTGTACTCGAGTCATTTCTGTTGTCTCTCCAACTTCTACTTGCAAGACACGGCCAAACACAATCAAAGGAGCCTCACATGCCGCTTCCTCAATAGAAATGGTTGGAGGACAGGTCTCGGTGTACTCGAGGCCGCAAAAGTCCCAATCTTCTTCCTCGGTTTCAACTGCAAAGAAGAAAATATCATCCTCATCGGCAAGTCCGATAGAGAGACGCAAAAGGAGAGTACAAAAGAAAAGAAGGAGCTTCATGGTTCAGCAACAATCCTGCACTAGTTGTCTTTCAGTTTCTTGTGACACCACCCAAATCTTCGGTGGGAAAATGGAATGACCCACATACAGTTGGCACGATAAACGATAACTGGTTCATATGGTGGTCCGGTGAGTCGGAAACATGTATGACTCGTCAGACTCATCGACCAGGCATATATCAGGAGATTATAGCTTCCCCAACGGTTGACCCACCATCATCAGTACCTCACACAACCAGTGTTTCAAACCCATCCCGCCTCTTTGGACCATGGCATCCTCCAGGAATGGAACCAAAAACATTCCAGTTAACCCGCAGCAAGAGCCATGGCATGTATCTCATTGGGCGTTGGAACCGAGACAACGAATGGAAGAACGACCTTCCGAGAGCCTCCAGAGTCAGTCGTTCCAAGCCCTCCATCCTCCCACTCCTTTACGGTATGCTCAACACACTGCCTACGACGTCAACGATGAAATTGAAATTAGCAGTCATATAGATGATACTCTCCGAGAATCGGACGATGAACAAGAGACCAGCAAAAAATCCAAGAAACATCAATCTTCTTCTAAAAAGAAAACGAAGAAAGATCAACATCCTACCAGCAGCTCCAAAAGCAAAACGAGTTCCAAAGAGAGTTCCCACAGCAAAAAGAAGAAACATCGCCATCCACGGCCTCTTCCAACGGATGATGACGATTCGGATCATATGTATCCTGTAGATGAAGATTCACCCTTTGCTGTAGAGTTCCGACAGACGTCACCGAATGCACCCGCATGGAATGCTCCTCCAGCAACGACACCGATAGAACCCCAACCAGACGATGAGGATGATACAAATGACCATGAAATCCATGAAAACAAGAAAGATGGCAACGATATACCAATTCAAGAACAAAAGCCAAAGGAACCGCAAGAAGAACCAAGACGAGAACCAGGCGTCAAGTTCAATCCGGAAGCTGTGGTCTATGAAATGGAAGAAGAATCCATTGAGGATTTAGTCGAATATCTACAACATCAACATGATCTAGAAGAGGAAGCTGATACTAGAGGGGGGTACGGAGATGCCAGCAACGACCATTGGGCCGAGTTCCCCGACAATTTTCCTAGCAATAGTGCAGATGAGAATGATATGGCTCATGGCAAGGTGAAAGAATTACCCATCTCTTCTCCTGTCCAATGTACTTCTTGGACATTTTGTTTGCTGGTCTTTGTTGGGTTTGGAGTAGGATTGGGTATTGTGGCATGGAAAACGTATTTTCAAAGCGACGACGGGGACGACGACAATGGCAACAGTACGCTTACACCCACCATGGCTGTGACCATGGCACCGATGCCCGCCTTTGCCACAGCTGTACCTACCATGGCCAGGACCACCAGTGCACCTGTACCCGTCGTGTTTACTCCAGTACCGACGCAAGAGCCAACGTTCCCACCCACTACCACTTTGGAGGAAGAATGACCTGTAAAAAGTACTAGTCGAATACTTTGACTGCATAACTGCATAAAGGAAGGGGATGGAGGAGATGGCCGTACAATCGTACAGGTGACTTTGTACCACAGCCGACTACCGGTAGTAGGTAGGTTGCCCGAGAAGTCGAATCTTGCAAGATCATGGAGGTGAACCCCCCACCGAAAAACAAGGAGACAGCAAACTACGGTAACAAACGACGAACTCCGAATCTTGCCCCTGAGACAGCAAACTAACAAACGACCACCTCCGAATCTTGCCCCTAATCGCCGGGTTGAAATTACAAGCTCGTACCCACCAGTGTGTTCCACAACCTAGCAGTAGGGTACTGTAATAGACAAACTAGAATGACTGGCACAACAGAAACACGTCGACCAGGAGCGTACGCTGTTTCAACAGAGTCTGTGGGAGCTCCCAAGTTCTTCAGTGTCACCGTTCCACAAAACACGGAACCGGGCACCAACTTTACCTTTTCTCATGACGGCCAACACCGACTGACGGCCCGTTGTCCGCCTTCTTGCAAGCCCGGAGACTCTCTCCAGGTGGCGATTTCTCCTCCTCCCGAGACGCATCATTCCTCCTTGAAGAGTGCCGTCTTGACGACGTTGCAATCGGAGAAACACGGAGGCGCCGTGCCCATGACGTCGGCCATTCGAGAATTGAATCGACAGACACTCGAACAGACGGCAGATACTTTTGTCGTGCAAGTGCCTGCTTCGGTGACACCCGGTTCGCAGTTCATTGCCAAGACACCCAAAGGAGAGCGTCTCCTCGTGACATGCCCCACCAACGTGCAACCCGGCCAACGAATCCGAATCCATGCGCCTCCCACAGAAACCAAGGCCAACAACAATACAAACGCCAAGGTTTTTCAGATCAAGGCCCCGGATGATGTCAAGCCCAACCAAGTCCTTCCTGTCCTGGTCTGCGGCCGCCACATTCCTGTGGCGCTTCCAGCCAACGTGGTGCCGGGCCAAATTCTGAATCTCAATCTCCCTGTCAACCAAGTCATCAACTGTGTGGAACTCTCCTATGATGACACGACCTCCAAGGGATGGTGCCGTACCATTCGTATGTCGGACTTGAAGTTCCAATGGGTCAACAATGATGTGGCCAGAGATTTGGAGCAACAACGCCAATGGAAGACATCTCATTCCTCCTTTTGTCGCAAATTGACCTTTTTGGAAGGCAACGATCCTCGTATGCGCGCTGGAACCGTCGAGTTGGTCTCGACCAGTGATGTGGTGGCCGAGTCGGAGCTTCGTCATCACCATCGAACCTTGATTAGTTATGCGACGGTCGCGCATATTCAACATCAATCGTTGGACCAAAAGATCAATTGGTTCCAAGGGCTCTGTGGAGAGTTGACCATTCCCTGGGAATCTGGTCGCATCAAGATTGTGGTCCGTCGTGACAACATTTTGGAAGATTCGGTTCGCAGTGTCATGGCCTTGTCAAGGGCTGATATGCGCAAGCGTTGGAGAATTGATTTCTTTGGAGAACCTGCCATTGATTCCGGAGGTGTCATGCGTGAATGGTTCCATTTGGTTACCAAGCAATTATACAATCCAGATTTGGGATTGTGGTTGCCGTCGACCAACAATCAGGTTTGTATGCGTATCAATCCAGCGAGTGGTAAGTGCATATTGGATGCCGGTGTTGGTGCTGTGCCTAGTTGTATGGATGTGTTTTGGACTCAATGCATCATCTATCGTTCCTATTGTGTGTGTGTGTGTGTGTGTCAGATATTTCATGCCCCGATGACCACTTGATCTACTTCCGCTTCTTGGGACGCTTCATTGGTCGTGCTTTGTTCGATCGACAGTTGATTGATGGTCACATGGTCCGACACATTTATAAGCATCTCTTGGGTTGGCCCATTACATTTGAAGACTTGCAGGCACAAGATGAAGAATACTACAATTCCTTGAAAATGTTTACAGAGATGGAAGACGTGTCCCAACTTTGTCTGGACTTTACGGTGGCAGAAGAAACCATGGGAGTTCGCCGTAACGTTGAATTGATTCCCGGAGGCAAGGATATTGAAGTTACCGCTGAGAATCTACCACAATATTTGGAAGCCATTTTGAGGTACCGCATGTTGGATCGTACCAAGTTGCAGATCACGGAACTCCTCTTAGGTTTCTTTGATGTCGTTCCCGAGCCTGCTTTGACAGTCTTTGATCCATCCGAGTTGGAGTTGATCCTCAACGGAGTTCCTGTCATTGACATTGATGATTGGGAGAAGAATACCATTTACAATGGAGATTGCGCTGCAGGTGATGATGTGGTCAAGTGGTTCTGGGAAGTAGTACGCGATGAGTTTGATCAAGAAATGAGGGCTCGATTGCTTCAGTTTGTTACAGGAACGGCAGGTGTGCCTTCGCAAGGTTTCTCGGTCTTGCAAGGAAATGATGGCAATATCAAGCTATTCTGTCTGAATGGTGTATCAAGGAGTTCCTATGCGTACCCTCGTGCCCAGTAAGTATATTCAACTGTGTTTATTGGTGAATGATCTTTGTCACAGGAAGGTCTGGAAATACTAACATACCCAACCCTCTCGCGTCATTCATCAACAGCACCTGCTTCAATCGAATGGATTTGCCTACGTATACTGCAAAAGAAGAGTTGTTGGAAAGGCTCAAGGAATCCATTTCCTATGCTGGTGTTACATTCGACATGGAATAGATGAAAACAAGCTGCCAGACAGTTGGCAAACACCCCACAAGGATACATGCTAAGACTTCCTCATTCCGAACCATTTTGACAACGACTCCAGTACCTTTCAATCGCAAATGACCATTTGCCTATTTACGTTCATATATGATAAAAGCTTCCTCAAAATAATCTTGATGTTGATACTTGCAGGTTTGGTCCTACTAGTCAAAATGACCGCTGCCCGAAACAACGTGTTCACGCACTCCTTCATTCTGTCTCCGTTGAACATGAAAACGTTGCTGTTTGTTGAGCCAACCTAACATCATCCTGATTTCAGTCTACCTTCTATAGACGAAATGTCAGGATGGCAGGAGTATCGACAAAAAGGCCTCGTGGCAGCTGTCATGGTTCTCTCATTTCTGGCTTTGTTGGGTCTCATGAACCAAAATCCCTTGCTGGTTGCTACTACAAGAACGTACCAAAGAGTGGTACAACAAGATCCTTTACAGAAGGAATTTCAAAATGTGAGCGTTATCATTACGTCAAGTCTTATTCCGAATCATCCCAACATTGATATCATTCAACAAACCATCCAGTCACTCTCGCATCTCCAACATCTCCCCTTGGATGTGCCTATTTATGTGACAGTGGATGGCCTACCCTCAGATGATCTTCGCCGGCAAGCTAAGAAACTTCCTTTCACAGAGCAAGACAAAGCTCGGTTAGCAGCGTATATTGGTCGTATGCAGGACGCTTCTTTCGAACCGTATACGAATGTGAAACTTCTGGTTGCACCCAAACACTTGCACATTGCTGGAAGCGTCCATTGGGCCATCACAGAGTTTGTCCAAACCCAATTTGTCTACGTACTTCAGCATGATCTAGCTTTTGGTGCAGACATTGATCACTATCATTTGCTGCAGGCCATGAGCAATTCTACCCATATCCCTTGGTTGCGCAACGTCCGTTTTCGTCTCGGCAAAGTGGATCGCATTCGTTTCCCTCCCTGCAAATACCTCGGAAAGGGCAAGAATATCAAGTTGGAGTATGGTCTGAAAGTGTTTGCTACAGCGAAATGGAGTGACAACAATCAAGTCAGTACACGAGAGTATTACCTTGAGCTCTTCGAGAAGCTTCATTTCCTGCAACGTCCTATGGAAGGGGCCATGATGGTTGCTTCCAAGGAAAACTGTTCTTATTGGGGTCAAGTCGTATATGGGGGCTTGTACGATAAACGGCCCTACCTCGTCCATTTGGACGGACGACACAGCGACAGTTTCAATAGCAGCAACATGGAGTTGGGCACTTGACTGGATCTTTCTGCTTGATCTTGTAGTCGATCAGTAGTCGCTGGCTCATTACTATACACATGCTGCACGATCTAGTTGGTGATATAGCAGGACCACTGGAATGTTGTTTGTCAAAGGGAGAAGAGCGGACGAAATTATCACACAGACGACACCAAAATCATCGCAAAGATCATCGTCGAATAGACGGCTCCGTGTTGAAAGAGTTCTATTGCACTGAAACGAGAAAGAATGCAGCGCTTTCTCAGATGACATGCTTTCAACAAAAAGGGACAGTTTTTCTAGGCTTTGAGCAACTCGCAGCTCAACCCCAATCTAAAAGGAAGTCTGTCGTCAGTACAGACCAGTTCGAGTAGTTTTGCAGACGGAGAAGATCACAAGCCCCACTAAGTACTGCTACTGAAGTATGTCATCATAGCATTGGGTAGAAGTGTGGAATCAGTACTCGTAATTCCGAGTAGAGAATGGTCAACATCAATAATGCGCATTCACCATCAGTTGTGCGAAGATTCTGGCATCGAAGCGTGAATGGGATTCAGGTTTTCATCCACAGGTCCATTCACGGATATTTGTTGAAGGGCGACAATGCCAAAAATGCCACAATATCATCACCATGTCAGCCGTTGAGTTTCGTCGTTGCCCCCATAGACGCAATGGCACAGCATTCATCTTTGCTGTCATTGTCATCTTGGTTGCTATCCAATTGCTACATCCTAAGCTCATTCCAGTACTGGAAGATTCAAAGCTATCACATTATGTTGAACAATTCGTTGCAACTGTCATGGAACCACTATCATCAGAAAGGATTGCGCCAGAAAAAGATGTGAGCATAATCATCACGTCGAGCCTTATTCCAAACCATCCAAGCATCAACATCATTCAGCAAACCATTGATTCTCTCTCTCATCTACAAATGATTCCCTTTGACGTACCCATTTTCGTGACGATTGATAAACCTCCAAAGTTCAAATCGGATGATGACAAGAATCGTCTGGAAGAATACATACGCCGTATGCAAGTGGCTACCTTTGAACCGTTTACCAACGTGAAGATCCTTGTGGCTCCCAGGCACCTGCATATAGCCGGTAGTGTTCACTGGGCAATGACCGAGTTTGTCAAAACACAGTTTGTCTACGTCCTTCAGCATGATCTAGCGTTTGCAGTGGACATTGACCATGATCATTTACTACAAATCTTGAACGATTCCCAACACAGTCGTCCTTGGCTTCGCAACATTCGTTTCAAACTCAATGGCACCGCGATGAACAGGCGCAATCTATACTGTATGCCCATTCACAATGGAAGCAATGTTAAATTGGAGCATGGTTTGAAAGTGTACCCGACAGCCAAATGGAGCGACAACAATCAACTCAGTACTCGAGATTACTATTTGGAAATGTTTGAGTTAATGATACGAATATCCAGGAAGCATTCCTTGGAACAACCCATGGAGTTTCCAATGTCCAACGCAGCCTGGGACAACTGTTCCTATTGGGGGCAAGCAGTATATGGTGGGCGGTTCGATATGATTTCCTATCTTGTTCATTTGGATGGTCGGCACAGTCAAAGTTTCCATGAAACCAACAATAGTACCAAGAACCGAAAGCAACCAAATGAAATAGTGCTGCCACGCAGTAATACAGTCATAGAATAGAAAACGCACGTACCGACGTTTTCAGTAACGAGATTTGAACCTTGCGTTGCGAGGGGTAAATGCTATATGCCCCGCTACGTTGGTGCTTCCAACATCATCATTGGTAGGTCGTAACCATTCTTAGTAGCCAGGATCATAGACTTGCAGATGTGATGATCGTGAAAAATAACATGCATCCTAAAATGATGTCTTTTGCTATTGATACTACAACGTTCTTGCTTCTTGTTGCATTAATGGTACTACTCCATGTCGAACCCAACCGCTGATAATGTAATGGCCGCCTTCAGTTTCTCGTACAACTCCTTCTTGGAAGCATACGTAGGCAAGTCGATACGGTTGAAACATGTGTGGGCCCGGGGGTAGACATAGGAGTTTCGGTCAACACCATGAATGGCGAACCGTTTGATATTTCCATCGTTTCCTTGGAGTACAGAAAATCCCTTGGCAGGGACTCCGGATGTTCCCGTGACGAACTGCAGGAGTCGAGCCTTCATTTCCTGATCAAAATCGTTCCGGACAACCTCCCAGAACCACTCCACGACCTTGTTACGCTTGCCCTTACTCTCGAACAGACCACTGTATATGGTATTGCATTCCCAGTCGTACATATCAATCTCAGGCAAACCACAAAGGATGAGTTCCAACTCATTGGGGTCAAAGACAGTCAAGGCAGGTTCAGGAATGACATCAAAGAATCCCAATAGAATCTCAGTGATCTGGGGACTGGTACGATCCAACATACGATACCGCAAGTTGGCCTCTAGGTACTGGGGCAAGTTTTCAGCCGTGACTTCCTTCATGTTTCCACCAGGAATCAGCTCGACATCTCGTCGGACTCCCATGGTTTCTTCTGTAATGGTGAAGTCTAGGCACATGACGGACAGATCTTGCATGGTAGTAAACTTCTTGAGGGATTGATAGTAGCCTTCATCCTGGGCTTCCAGGTCTTCAAAGGTAATGGGCCATCCCAGGAGATGTTTGTAGAGGTGCCGCACCATGTGTCCCTTGATGAGTTGGCGATCAAACAAGGCTCGACCCATGACTCGTCCCAGGAATCGAAAGTATATTAGATGATCGTCGGGACAAGAAATGTCTAGAAGAACAAGCACCCAAGAACTTTGTTAGTCCGTGAAATCCACAACATGCGCGCACAAGGTAGGCCACAATGTCTCCAGGTGTACTTACTGCTGGCAGGGTTAATGGTCATACACATTTGGTTGTTGACACTGCTGAGCCACAAGCCAAAGTCGGGATCAAAGAGTTGTTCGGTCACCAATTGGAACCATTCTCGAGTGACACCCCCCGCATCAATACCAGGTTCTCCAAGGAACTCAATCCTCCATCGCTTTCGCATATCTTCCCGTCCCAAGCTCATGACGGAATCTACACTGTCACTCAACAAATTGTGTCGACGGACAACAACCTTGACATGGCCATCATCCCAAGGAGAGGTGAGCTGTGAACAAATGCCTTGGAACCAAGTGGTCTTTTCATCCAGCGACTTGCGTTGAATGTTGGTAATGTCAGCATAACTGAGGAGCGTCTCGTTCTGATAGACGAGTTTGGAATCCACGACAGCTTCGTTGGCGGGTACCAACTCGACGGTCCCGGTTCTCATGCGAGCATCGTTTCCTTCCATGTAATGGATCTTTCGAACATAGGCGGCCTTGGAAAAGTCAAAGGTATCCATGGCATCGAGGGCAGCCGCTGCACCATGTTCCTCCTTGGCAGCGACACGGATCCATTGGAACTTGAGATCGGTGACACGAATGGTTCGACACCAACCACTGGATTCGGCTTCGTAGCTAAGTTGAATGTTGCCGATCGCTTGCTGAACAGGCAACTCGAAGCGTATCCTTTGGCCAGGCACCACATTTGGTGGACAGGTAACAAGGACGCGTTGGCCGTTGGCCATGAGGGTAAAAGGCTGGTTGGGCAAGACGCCCGCGGGAACCGTGACCTCAAAAACTTGGGTTTTGGGAGCCGCCGTGGGCTCCTCGGGCTGGGTGGGAGGAACGATGCGAACCTTCTTGTTGGGCCCAGCATTCTCAGGACAGGTAACCATGAATCGCTGCTTGTTGATATTGACAGTGAACTGCATACCAGGGTAAATATTGTCAGGAATGGTGACAAGGAAGGTTTGCGCCGTGCCTCCCGAGTCGGAGGCCTGTTGGTTGACACGCTGGACTTCTTTGGTCATGACGACAGCACCACCTCCTGCGGCTGCTTCGGTGGGTGCCGTGAGGGGCGCCATCTTGAGAGCTACATGGTGCGGCACGGGTTCCGGTGGAAGCGTAATCTGCAGGGATGAACCTGGGCCGGAAGAAGCCGGGCATCGCACTCTGACTCGGCGAGGCCCCGCGTGAACGTTGAATTCACTTCCAGGACGAACACCAGGAGGCACCGTGACACGATAGACCTGGGCTGGGCCTGTGGTGACTCGCGTGACAGCGTAGGCGCCAGGCCGGTTAACTTCTACATTGGATCCTCTGACGAGGACATTGGTGGGGTTGTTGTTGTTGTTGGCAGTGGCAGAGGGAGGTGGCGCACACGCGGGATTGGGTGGTGCCGAACGCAAGGCATTGGACATGGTGGACATGGAAGCCATGGGGTTCACGTTGCCTCCCACTCGGCCCGGTGCGGAGGGAAAGGAAGGCTGGCCTCGATTCGGAGGCACCCGCTGCCCTGGGTACATGTGTCTCCCAGCGTTGGCATTTGTCCGGGACGGAATGGGCGCTGACGCTCCTGTGGATTGCTGGTCTGGGACCAAGTTGGAGCGGTTGTTGCCGCCATTGTTGCTGCTATTGTTTCCTCCCACGATACGGAAAATGGCCATGGTCTCGTGCAAGCAACTACGTTCGCGGGGGTCTCCGCGCTAATTCGGTGGTAGAATACTGATGACTGGTGCGGCAAGGAATGGCGATGGCTCTCGTCGTTGCCGGATTGCTTTGCTTAGAACCAACCACAACAACAAGGGTAACGACGAGTCTCTGACTGGGAGATAGATGGATGGATGGATGGATTGATGAACTCGAGAGACTTGTCGAAAGCTCTTTGTCTACAACACGAATTGATTCCCAAAACTAATCGGATTGTCTACTCGTGGACTCGCAATCTCCAAAAATCACCTTTCACTCGTCGTTCCTGTTTGCCAGGCAAAAATCACTAACACGAGTTGTCGCTTTCGCAGCTCACTTCAGAAGTCTCGTTGTCCGTCCACGCAGATCCCAGTACTTCTCCTACGCGGATACAGAACGCACATCTTCCAGCACCGGGTGCCTTCCGGTCCTGAGTCGTGCCTCTATTTGGAAAAGGATGCTGTGCTTCGTGGGAAGTCCAACGAAACCAGCGACCCGCAACACGTCCCACTCCTCGGAGAAGGGACTGACTCTAGTCCCATAAGTCCTTTCTCCGCTTGGATACCCAAAGGGACGTTGTTGTAGCTATCTAAGAGTTTCGCTGAGATGAGACTCGTGGATCCAGCAACAATGGTTGACATTCATGATGTTCCGTTCCGAATCCATCACTACCTTCTCCACATGTCGTCTCACGAATCACCTCCATTATTGTTAAGAAGTTAAGAAAGGTTCTACCTACTAGTACGTGGTAGAGGTGGAGGGTACAATAATGCACTTGTTGTACAAAACACAGCATATACTACTCTACCGGTAGACGGTAGAGATAAAAGGTTGGATTGGATTACTACACGATTCTCCGAGTTCTGCTACTGTCTCATCCATCTGCTTTCTGTTGAGGGTTTCCCCCTCTCCTTTGGAAAAATCAAGTTTATGTAAGGCCATGGTGCTCCGTGCCCAATCGAGGTGTCGTCGTATCATCGCCCATCAAGGGTGAAGAACCAATTTCAAAGGCAGATAGAGGAGGTTCTGCAAACGCCGTATTGGACTCGTCCTTGTCTTGTTGCCATTCCATAGTTTCTTCCAGTTCTTCTTCGCCCACTTCCATATCCCCACCTTGCCAACGCTTGTGAATTCCAAATGCCAACCGCGACAAGTACGTCGCATTCCATCCCCCCAAAGGAGATTTCCGCAAATCGATATCTTCCACATCAAAATCTTGAAGGTACGAAAACACCGAATTGGCTTGCATATCCGATCGGTATTTCGCGTTCAATCGAAGTTGGCGTTGGAAACATACCATGCACAAATACATTCCCACCAAGACGGCTACCACAATCCCAAGGACTTTGAAGAATGGAAATTTGTCCTCTTCCGCAATGCCATCGTCATCATCAAAGCCTTCCAACAAGTAGCGTGGGTCGTGAAGCATACTGTAATTCAATGGAAAATGTAGAAGTTAGTAGTATGGCAGGTAGTACCGGTAGTAGTAGTAGTAGCCGATGCTCTTGTCGTCGTCCTCGTGTTGATCCCTGACGAGATGGATGTTCGTTTCCTTCTTCCCTCGCCGCTCGCTGCTGCCAAGAAGAGAGAGGACTGCTTTCTGTGCCGCTGCATTTTTCTTTGATTGGGCGTTGACTAAGAGAGGTGCACGTTAAATATTTCGATTCTTTAATTATTGATTACCGCGCGACTTTAAGTGCGAGTGATATCCCTAAAGTGAGAAAGCAACTAAAAAAGTCAATCCGAACCGTTGGAATCCTAGCAGCAAGAAGAGGACGCCAATATCAGGAATCAGGAGTGCTTCTTTGCCGCCGAAGTGCTGCTGCTGCTGCCGCCGCCGCCATGGCTTGTTGCTTTCTTGTTGGAACGATTGTCTTCCAACGTGACAGGAATAGCTTGACATGCTGAGACGGGCAAGGCGGGAGCGGATAGGTGCTGCTCTATTTCTTGCACCGTTTCATATTGCTCCTGGCATACGTAGCATTGCCAGAAGCCCTGTTTGGTTTGGGAATATAGCACTGGTTCCACCTCATCTGTAGTATTGTCACTTGGCAAAGAGTATGAGGGTGTAGTAGAGTGTGAAGATTGTTGTACTTGTAGCTGCTGCTTGGCCAAAATGTGATAGTGACTGTTGAGGACTGTTGTCATTTGGGTCGACTCAGGATGTGTGGCTTGGTGTTGATACCCATATTGACTCAACCAACCCGTAGCAACTGCAGTGTTCGAATTGGTAGTTGGGAGAGGAGGAGAAGCTTCCCGGTCGGGCCACAAGGGCTGTGAAACGAATCGTGGTGGGGATTGATACTGTAGCCGATGGTGGTGCAATAGGGACTGAAGTTTCCAACGCTTGCTTTGGCCAGAACATAAACACAAATAGATGGAAGCTTCTTTCCACGTAGGATGTAGCAATTGTTGGGAAGAATATAGAAAATGGGATAGTAAGATGGAATGCTGGCGGGCTCGAGTTGCAAGGTCTGCATTTGGGTCGTATCCCAGGTGGGGATGGAAGAACAAAATATGGTGAAAGGGACCAAAGGTTTGCAATTGATCATGCAGTTGAGTGGCATCGACACCAAAGAGAACATTTGTCTTGACTGAAGCATTCAACTCATCCAAAATCTTGTCGGCCTCTGGGTAAGTCTCCACTAGATCAGATGCCGACGGAAGTATTGTCGTCGCAATCAATTGCTCAATGTGCTCCCCATATGCTCGGAGGATGGCCAAACTGCACGAAAAGTCTCCATCGCCGACAGTGAGTACAACGAGAGGCGTTGTTGATGCTACTTTCCCGTCAGGCATGAATACATCTTGTTTGGAAAATGGTTGGCGTGCGGAGGTGAGGAGGTGCATGCAGTGAGAAACCCGGATGGTTCGGACTTGACTTCAACGACTACAAGAGAATCCCTTCCAACGCAAACCACAAACTCACGTTGGACAATGACTAGCAGAGGCGACGATGGCCACACTCGATCCTCCAACTTCTGTTTGATTTCCGTCCTAGTCGACCATTTCAGTACAGAGCTGGTATTGTTTGGTGAAGGTGAATTCTATTTACACTAGGCGCATTTGTGTCACATACTACAGAAATCCTGCATTCTTGTTGCGAGAACAACAACAAACACGACTTTCGACATAACACTGTGGGAGAATCATTGGCTTTAGCCACCATCCCAATGTTTCATCACTGACAGAAGGTCAACGGC
>WXVQ01000247.1:0-26629 GCA_013372465.1 Nitzschia sp. Nitz4 | reverse complement strand
TGAGAATCCATAATGGGAAAATGGTAGTAGATCATGAAAGCATACAAATTCAGTGTCTATGATTACTAGGTAGTTCTTTTGGATACTGCAAGCCTTAGAGGCATTGAAAGGTCGACCCTCACTGGATGGGAGATGGACCCTATTGGAACGAAGATACAGGTGGCAATATTTCTTCTCTTCTTCGAAAGATTCTTTTTAGAAGCAGTTACAGGAACACTTCTTGACCTCATGCCAAGCATGACGCATTTTGAGTTGAAAGGCTCGCCAGTAATGGTCCATCTTGTTCCCACCAAATCCGAAATCCATGGTTGCTTACTATCAAGCAAAAACACATCCTAGTGAGATCTAATATCATTCCATATCTGCAACTTGTATAGTAGAACGATGACACCTACTTTACCTTGTTGAAAGTGGAATATGCTTGGAAGGTGAATTTGTGAGAGGTTACGAAGGAGCCTTGACAAGTTGATTCGACTTAGTCACCGGATTCCCACTTTCCGTTGAACGACCAAGAGGCGTTGGGAATTCCCCGGTCCAAGTGGTCAAACGGTGGATACCCTTGCCGAGGTCGGCTTTCCCCAGCCAAAGATGTCTACCGGTAATCTAAAGCTATAGCGATGTCAAGCCTAAACGAATGGTGGAAAGATCAAGGCAAGATCAAAAATATAAAGTGTATTACAATATAGGAGTTGTGTATTCTAAGGATGCGATTTGTAGAAGTGTGAACTCGTAGACGGGAAAAATGATGGCATTGACAGGAAACGCCCGAAAGACGGTGATATTGAGGCCTCGGAAGAGTGCCGATATGCCGTGTTTCTGCACAATCTCCGAACCAACTGTAAGGATCCGTCTCTTTTCCAATGGCGTGTCTATTGGAAGAGTCTGAATTTTGGTCTTGATAACGTCAAAGGGATAGATCATGAGCCAAGTGGAGGCACCGGTGATGCCTCCGGCCAAGGCAGAGGCGGCCCAAGCGTAGTAGCCAGAATCCTTATTGTTTGGCCCCGCTCGTTGTGCGAAAAAGGAATTCAAATTGTCCTTCATGAGATCATATAGTGCAAAGTAGGCCCCAAAGGCAGGTACTTCTCTCCACATGGTAACCGACCATCCTCGGAACAACCCAGGCATTCCATGACTCCTCAATATACTCCGCGCCGCCTGGACAGGACCTTTGTGTAAATGATCCGGGGAACCCTTAGCATGTTGTACTTGCAATCTACATTTGACATGTTCCATGGGACACACGACCAAGGCTTGTACCAAGCCAGCAAAGGAGCCACACGTAAATGCCTTTTTGAAGGGATCATGGAGAGGATGGGCATCGGCAGCATTGTCTGGGGGCAAACCAACCACTTGATCGTACACTCGGGAACTCCAACCATAACTAGAGAAAATAAGAGCATTAATGACACACGCTGTCGAAAGGGGAGCAGCCAATCCTCGATACAATGAAAGAATGCCACCATAGGAAGAGGCAGATCCACGCATTCCTCCTCCCAATGATGTTTGCATGCGAACCTACAAGAAAGCAACGAAACACGATTCATGTCAGAGAACAGAGAGGGATAACAGAACCAATCTATCCATCAAGCATCCATACCTTGATGGTATCAAAGGGGTGACCAACAATCACCGATGCCGACCCTGCCACACCTCCTGCCACAAAGTCATGAAAGAAAGTGACTTCTTCTTCCGTCGTTTCAATATTGGACAAATTACCTCCCGCCTTGACTTCTTTGTGTTTACAATCTTGTTTGTGTTCCATGTTGTTGTTGATGGTGGTGGTGGTGCTTTATACAGTACAGGTAGTAGGTTGGAAGGAAGGAAATGGAAGGTGATCGAGTGATGTCTCGTCGAATGCCCCAAACACAAAAAAGTCGATCGTTGTATGTGATTTTTTTATTTTGGGATCTCGTCGTCGTCGTCGTCGTCGTCGCACGAGAAGTCTCCTTCAAGTGCCACGTGGAAGCATGTAGTTCATCCAAGCTGGTGGGCGTGCTCGCGCCGGCCAGGACAGACTAGCTGTCGGTTGTTCGTTGTTGTTGTGGTAGTGTCGACGACGATCGGAGGACCAACGAACGAGTGGTGTGACCAAACGACAACTACCGGGTACTACGAGCGAGACAGGACCGAAAACCACAACAAGGTTGTTGTTGTGCAAAAAGATTGACAGTGAATTCAAAAAGGCAACAAACACAGTCAACAACAATTAAGAAATGTCCACTCCTTTTGTCTTTTCTTCCGCTGGGTCTTTGAAACATCCAAAGTCCCCCAAGTCTCCCAAAGCACTCGAAAACCCACTCCTCAAAACCAATCAATTCCTCTTTGCTCCCAACCCTGGACTTGCCGCTCATGAGCAAAGAACTCCTCTTCTTTCCGTCACTAACAACAACAATAGCAACCACAATGATTTTGGAAACGCCGGAGTCAATGGTTCTGGATCAACGCCAACCTTTCGAAGACCGGCTCCAGTCAAGGCCACACCCGGGCCACCTCCCAAAAAGAGTCTTTCCTTTTCGGTATCGGGAACTAACAATGGATATGCGTGGCAAAATCCGGTAAGTGCAAGTATCGAGCATTGTGCTATTCCCTTCTTTGGGTACTTGTGTTTGGGACACTGGAATTGCTCACAATAAGCTCCCCCTTCCATGGATTCGATAGGTGGCTCCAAGCATCAACACAACCGACGAAGCTCCTGTTCCTCCCGCCATGAACACTCCTATTTTTGGCAATACTTCCCAACAAAACAAACGGCCCACCGCCTTTTCTACCAACACTGGTAGTTCCACCACGACCAATCATGCCATGGACGTAGAACATCCCCTCCAGCAACATTGGGTAGTGGCTTATGGATTCACCAATCATGCCGAATCCCATGCCATGTTGGAAATTTTGCAAGAAAATGGACATATTGTGTCCAAGAAGAGTGGAAAGAATTGGATTGCTGTGCAATATGATGATGAGTTGAGTGTAGCCCGAGCGACGTGTCGGCAAGTGGTGCAACTGCCTCATGGAGGAGGTGTCTTGTGTGGAATTGCCAAAGCCAATGGCCAACTGGTGCAAGAACTTGTAGCGAGTGCTGCGGTAGGACCCACCCTCAACCAAACTGTAGCACCTATCCCTCTTCCTGCCTTGGAAGGTCAACCAACATCCCAGTCCTCCAAAATGGTTCTGTCGAATGGAGGCGCCAAGGAAGATGACATTCTAGATTTTGGTCCCCGTTCGAGAGCCGCTGCAATTACACCCATGGACACAGATTCTCCCACCGATAATACAGTAGCAGATGGACGACCCAACCAATCCATTTGTGAAAAGTTCTTTCACTGGTATCTTGGCTGGGACGTCAAGGCGCATGAGGATTAAGTCATGATCTATGTGGGAGGGGTGGAGTATTATTGGCAAGCCAAGGCATGCATGCATCATGCAAACCAACATCTATATAATGCAACATAGAGAGCTACGTGTAGGACTTTTTTGTGTTCTGTATCAAGGTACAATGAGATTTCTTGATTCTTTAGATTGTAGGAATGACATCGTAGTAGCGCGCTCATGTGAACCAGTGAATGCTGCCATGGTGGCAGGCAATTCACATTCCATGACAGCGTTGGGTGGGAGACCATTCTTTGTACAAAATCACTGCCAAAACAACATACCGTAGTATGATTGCACCATTCCCCATGTGTGCCCAATCCTTTCCTCGTCACTCGTCTTCGTCATGAAACTACGACATGTCCAAACTCTCTCCCACCCGCTCGACCGCCGAAAAGACATTTTCATCCATCCATGCTTCTACTTTCCGTTCAATTTCTTCTCGAGCACGCTTCTTGATCAGCAAATGTGTACTATCCAAATCTTCCAAAATGAACTTTTTGTCGACCGGCTTGAGTTCATTCAAATATTGAATGTATTGTTTGGTAGGGACATCGCAGGATAAGAGGTAGCCGGCGGAAGGAGGGAGATCGTTCTTTTTGGTATCAGATGATGATGATGTTGGATGGTCTTTGGAAGAAGAAGAAGTAGCAGCGGAAGCAGAAGTAGATTTGCTTTTGGGAGTGTGAGGAGACGTTGCTTTGCGTTTGGGGCCCATGGTAGTGTCGTTGGTGTAAGTTGGTGTAAGTTGTTGCTGTTGGAATTGTGGTTGTGGTGGTGGTTGCAGGTGGCACTTTGAGTGTTAGTCAAATGAGTCACTTTGCCACCGATATTGGACGATGAACAATGATGGAGAGGGTTTGGATATCCGCCACCTTCACGACGATCCAACACGATAAAACACAACTCGAATAACAACTACTAGTAGATTGACAAAGAAAATACAATTACTTTATAATCCGGAAAGAAACAAAAAGGGTCTAGTCGGCGCTCTGGTAGTGAAAGTCACTACCAAGAAATGGCTCCAAGTTTCAACTCCAATGTTTTTGGAAGGGTTGCTTGTTAGTACTCGTACCGGTAGTAGCAATAATCGTAGCGTGGGTACAACGTCGACAAACTCTTTCCAACCATTCCATACCATAGCAGCACTCCCAAGCTCACATCACAACATGATGCACTCCTCCTCAGTACCGGGCCTTGGATTCCCAAGAGGTAATTTGCAAGAGAGCATACTCGTATACGGGAAAGACCGTGGCATTGACGGGAAAGGCTCGCAACAATGTCACAGGAAGTCCTCGCACAAGAGCACCCATACCTTGGCGTTGGACAATCTCACGGGCCACTACATGCATCCGTCGTTGCTCCAAGGGTGTATTCAACGGCAAGGTCTGCACATGGGACTTGACGACATCCATGGGATAAATCATGAACCAATTCAAGGCACCCGTGATACCTCCCGCCAGAGCGGAAGCGATCCAAGTATGGGAAGTACCACGACTATCACTACTGTTGCGAGCCAACCAAGCCGTGACTCGTTCCTTGGCAATATCATAGCATGCAAAATAGGCGGCAAACGACGGAACTTCTCTCGACAAGGTCGCCGCCCAACCACGAAACAATCCCGACACGCCATGCGAGGCCAAAATGGAGCGGGTCGCGGCCATGGAACCGGCATGCAAATGGTCCAAAGAACCTACCCCATGTTGTACCTGCAAGCGACATTTGATGTGTTCGACGGGACAAATGACAATGGATTGAACAAAACCAGTGAAGGCTCCACAAATGGCGGATTTGGTAATGGAGTCATGTTGCGGCATGGTGACAGCTACTGGAGACGATGCTGTCGGTGAAGTCGATCGTGGCATGGACCAATAATCATCATACAGTCGTGAACTCCAACCATAACTGGAGAAAATCACGGCATTGACGATACAGGCCGAGGAAAGGGGCGCCGCCAATCCTCGAAACAGGGAAGTGAAACCACCATAACCAGATGTCATGGAATACAATCCCTCACTGGCACTGGTTTGCAATCGAACCTACAGGTAGACAGGAAAGGGAAAGAATGAGGTTCGTGATGGATGGGATGGGCCTTCGAGCGTGTTCCAACGGCCAGATGGACACATGACATGTCGTACCTTGATCGTGTCAAAGGGATGCCCGATAACGACAGAGGCAGACCCTGCAATACCTCCAGCGACAAAATCATGAAAGAAAGTGACTTCATCATCGGATGGAGTGTAGTTGTAACCACTACCGACAAGTAGTAGTTCTTTGTGATCGATCTCTTGTTTGTGTTCCATTGTCTGATTTGTGAGGAATCTGGTGCTCGAATGGATTCCAAAACTAAAATGCTTGAGTGGTTTTGGATATGCCGCGCGTTGACACCCTTCTTCCCGACTTTTTTTTATTCTCCTTTCTCGTCGGACGTCGGACAGATATTGGTGGATGATGTCTTTGTGTTCTTGATCGTTCGACAAGAATCTTGGTTCCATCATCGTCTGTCCTTGTCAACGTCCAAGAACGACCGACCCTAGTTCGTGCATGCAATGCAAGACCCATCCATTGAACAATGATGATGCAACTACCATGGACACCTCTCTACACACAAGCCCACATTCCCAAGGATGAAGCAACCGAGTTGTCTGCCTTTGCTCTTTGGTCCTTGGCTGGCACAGTCGCTTTCACGGTTCTCGTGTACGCCTTGGAAGGATCCTTGGATGCCCGTCAAAAGGCTGCCTACCAATCGACAACGTTTCCCAAAGAGTTGGAAATGACAGTTTCCAAAATTGATGCCGAGCGTGAAAAGGATAAGGGCGAACCCTTGTTGGCTCAATTGCAAGCCAAATTTAAGTCATCCCAAACCTATGGTTTGGACAAGATTAACTTTGGCATGATCTCCTCCACCTATGAAGTCGTGGAATCCGTCGTCTTTTTGTTGATTGGATTTTTGCCCTATATCTGGGATCTGTCCACATCCTTGGCGCAATCTACCTTTGGCTGGTCTCCCCAAGAGGAAATCAAGATTTCCCTCATCTTTTTGCTCTTGACGACCATTGTCGGAACCATCACCTCCTTGCCCTTCGAATTGTATTCCACCTTTCAGATTGAACGCAAGCATGGATTCAACAAGCAAACCATGGGTCTCTTCTTTACTGACAAGCTCAAGTCGTTCCTATTGTCCTGTGCTATCGGAGGGCCCTTTGCTGCCTTGTTGCTCAAGATTATCAAAATGGGAGGAAGTTACTTTTACATTTATGTTTGGGGATTCATGTTTGTCTTTTCCGTCTTTATGATGACCATTGTTCCTGTTGTCATTATGCCTCTTTTCAACAAGTATGAGCCACTTCCCGATGGTCCTCTCAAGACACAAATCTACGAGTTGGCGGATCGTCTCAACTATCCTCTCAAGAAGTTGTTTGTCATGGATGGCTCCAAGCGATCCTCGCACTCGAATGCCTTTATGTTTGGATTTGGAAACAATAAGCGGATTGGTACGTGTGGATCGGTCTTTGTTGTTGTCGTTGTTATGGAAAGTTATGTGTGTTGGCCATGATCTCTAACCCTTTGATTCCACCACACACAGTCTTGTTCGATACCTTGATGGAGCAAGTGCATGATGACGAGATTTTGGCCATCTTGGGTCATGAGTTGGGACATTGGAAGTTGGGTCATACCTTGACCAACTTTGGTGTGACCCAAGTCTACTTTGGAGCCGCCTTTTACATTTTCTCTCTTTGCTACCAATCCAGAGATTTGTATGCCGCCTTTGGTTTCAATGATCCTTCTCGCCCCATTCCTACCGTGATTGCTCTCCTCCTCTTTTTCCAAACCTTGTGGGCCCCGGTCGATAAGGTTCTTTCCTTTATTCTCACCATGTTCTCGCGTCACTGTGAGTTTGGAGCCGACAAGTTCTCGGTCGATTTGGGTATGAGTCAAAAGCTACAAAGTGGTTTGTGCAAGATTCATTTGGAAAACTTGGGAGCCATGTGCCCAGACCCATGGTACAGCATGTACCATTACTCACACCCTCCTTTGGTCGAGCGTTTGAGTGCCATGATGGCTCTGGATAAGGAAAAACAGAGTTAGACGAGAAACCCAACCAATTAGACTATGATTATACCCTACGTTCCGTTTGTTTGTTAGCAAATACTTCAGTATTACTTTTATGTATCTGGCTCTTTACCTGTATCCTCAGGTACTTCAAAGGGACCGTCAAACAGTTCCTTCAACTCGGGCACTTGACGCAACTGTTCTTCATCCGACAACACCACAGGAGGTCTCGATTCTTCCTCTTCTCGATCTGTCAGCGCCTTGTCCAACCACTCGAATAGTTCTTGGCACCGCTGTTCATCTGTCATGAAGAGATACCCCACCAAGGCCTCAAAGGCACTGGCGGCTCGTTCTGTTTTGTGGTTCTTGCGGGGACGTGCGACGGCCGAATTGCGACCCCGACGTAAAATGTCTTGTTCTTCGTCGGAAAGAGGAAATTCGGCTTTTAGTTTGTCCAACAATTTCTCTTGACTTTCGGCTGATAGGATGGACAATCAGGGAGACAAGGAAGGCACAAGCAAGAAACAAAAAGGATGAGACGATGAGGGAAATCCATCCGTCCCACATGGGAAACAAGTTGGTGAGTGAGATACATACCTCGCACCACAGAAACAACCAAGGGCTCCATATTCTTGGAGGGTAATTCAGGATATACATATCTGGATCGCACAAACAAAGAAAAGACAGCATCACCAATATAGGACATTTTACTTCCCGCGAGGTGTCCGGGGATGCAAGCTCGGACGGGCTTGAGATACTCGAGGAACGTCCTGGGTGAATTGTCCTCCTCGGGTTCTGGTTCTTCGTCAGGTACAGCCTCTGTATCTTCTTCAATGTCATCTTCTTCTTCGACGACAGGCTCTTCTTCACCGTTTCCTTCCGTTGTCATAGAGAGAGGTCCAATACTCAACGAAGGCGGTGTGGAGATGACTCTGCAAGTCTCACTTGGAACAGCGCCTCCAGTCAACGAGGAAGCACCAAGACCAAACGGCGGGATGAGAAAAGAACTACATGGGCATGGCAACCACAATAGTAGAACCAAACCCCAATGAATAATCCCCGTATTATTTCTCATCATGGGCAGGAACGATGCTAGGTACCTACTAGGATGGTTTTTGTGAGCCATTGGTTCAAACGCCTCGTTTTGCATTCGACTCGTATGACTACATTCGGCTACAAAGTCTCTAAAATATCACTACCCTTCAGAAAACTATCATCCTTGGCAAAGTCTACCTCCATACATATTATTCATTGTTCCAAGACTAGAGATCCGTGGTAGTATGATGGTGGGAACAAGAGTGCAAGACACCGCAATACTGTAGTCGTTGAACAGCATGATAACGCAATGAAAGTGCTTTTTATTGAAACTGCGACAGCTCTACTAATCTAGGGATCACAAACTACTAACACAACTCGATTTGCAGCTATCAAGGAAAGGTTGGTAGTGTGTAAACTTGGCCACAATCCGAGATATATGTTTTTTCCAATGAATGGCATGCACGGAAGAACAGGAAGGATAGCATGGTACACTATTCGACATTATCCCCAACCAGCGACACTAGCGCAAAGTACAATCCTCCCAATTGACATAGAATGGCCAAAATGGCGAATTGTACCCCCACACACCGGGGAAGACAACACTTCCACATTTGATAACAAGCATAGGCATCGGAGGCTTCGACCGTTCGGGAAATGGTATCATCCCAAATATCGACAATGCCGTACCATCCCAGAAAGGTTCCATAAAAGAGGGTGACGAATTGAATGAGAGGAGTAAAGACGAACCGGTCGATGAGGATGAAAGCTACGGTTAGGAGGATGAAACCAATGCACAAGAACACCAAGAGACGGTTGGGAGAGTATCTGTGGGGGATTGGTTGGATGATGGAAAGGAGAATGGTGAGCGTCCTGATTGGATCCATCCAACATGTATACAACATAATACTATATCCAAACCAGTCAACACAATCCAAACGAAACGAAACGAAACGAAACGCACCGTAGACAAACCAACAAACAGAATGCAAAAAAGGACGCCGCAATGGTAGCTCCCAACCGAGAACCACTCAAGGCGACAAAACATCCCGCCCAAAAGGAAACCCCAACATATCCTGCAGGTATGACACAAGGACGGAATCCACCACGGAAATGCGTAACACCTCCTTCATTTTGATACACTTCAATCTTGTCGACACTTCCACCGGTGAACCAAGCAGCACTGGCACTGGAAACGCGTAGAAAGAAAACAATAGTGAGTCCAACAAAATCCCTTACAATCAACAAACACATATATATGTCATCTCATTAAGAATATACAAGAGAAACCTAATATACGTACTGTCCCATTTCATGAATAAAAATGGCAATCAACTTCAAAGGCTTGGCAATAGCCATATTCATGGTGATGTAGGTGATGACTGTGTATCCTGCATAGAGCGAGAGAAAGAGGATTTCTTCCGGATCCCCACAACAGTTTTCCAGTTTCCAGTTGGGCATGGTAACAAAGGGGGTAGAAGATGAAGGGATATCCTATTATTGAGTCCTGTTATATCTGGATGCGAAAGGAAACTACAGTTTTGGAACCGATCGTGGTGGTGTTGGTGGATCAAATCTTTCTTTGCTTGTCTTGGAGGACCACCGACCGACCACCTTCCGAAAGGATGATGGAGTGACTTGGTTCTCTCTCAAGGATGACTCCCGTTCGCCAGATGACGATTGCACACTTATAGGAAATGACTTTGTGTGTCGAGCAACATGGTACCAATACAGTCATGTTACATAGGTTTATACGTACCATGATACCTCTGCGGTTCGAGCCAAAAAAAACTTGGTGGCTTGAGAGGCGCGCTACTTTTTGATTCCCAAAGAGTGGACGAGGTCACGAAAATTGGCTCGAACCAAGAAACAGGCCTACTACTGAAGGGCAGAGTGTCTGGTCCCAGCTCACATATTTTCTCAGTGGCGCGCCAAAAAGTCCATTTGCTTACTACTACACCATGGCAAGGTCGACCACTGTCATCCGAAAACGAAGACAATCTCAACGTGTCCTCGATAGAGAAGAGACAGAAGCTTTCTCAGTCCACGAGAGTCCTCTTCCAGAGGAAGGCGATGCTCCATTTCGCAATTTGCGTAGTCGACAGAGCACTTGTCCAGATGATGCCAGTAGATCCTCTTCGACATCATCCAAAGCCAAGTTCATTTCCTCCAAAGCTGCCTTGAAGGAATCAACCAATGTCAATGTTCGTTCTAGCACTAGCACGAGAAAGCGATCATCCCGAGCCACTTCGCTGACCATTGCCTCTCGATCGTCAGATCCATCACCCAAGAAGCGAAAGCAAGATCTCAAACAACCTCCCACAGACTCACTGGGAACTACTTCTTGCCAGTCTACTGCGATCACTAGTACTACCAACAAAGTCACTGTCACGCCATCCCCAGCTGCCAACCCCGCCAGCCCTGCCTTTTCCTTTCAATCTCCGTCTTCCGTCCCACCACGAAAGCCCAAAAACTTGGCACTGGAAAATGTCTCTGCCCTTCCCTCGGGTGTCTTGGACTTGTATCCTACTTCCCGTTCCTCCTCCTTTTGTCGGAATCCACAATGTCAATGCACCACCAACAATCCTCGCAAGACACTCACATCCATCTACATTCACTCCTACGGCAAGGAACACTGGCAATACATCAAGGACCATGAGACTGCTGTCGTCCCCGAAGCCTTGGTCAGTGGGTCCCCCCACTCGTCTCGTTCCCGGTCGACACGGAGCCATGCGAGCAGTGTATCTTCCACCCCTCGGTCTATCAAACAATTCCATTTGGATCCCGAGGCTGTATATGAGAGTCCGGATCATCGACGATACTACACCAAAATTGACCCATCCTATGTGGGTCTGGTAGCAGAACCAAATGAGAGCACCAAATTTCTCAAGTATCAGCCCGAGCTCACTCCCAAGGTGCGTCGCCACTTGTATAGACCTCTGATTCTTTCTCTGCAACATCATCCCACTCACCGACACACCATCGTTTCATCCACAGATGCGCGCCATTCTCATGGACTGGATCATTGAACTCTCCGATCACTTTAGCTTTGGACCCGACACGTTGCATTTGGCCATTACTCTGATTGACCGCGTCCTAGCCACTGGCCCCGAATGTCTCGACGACGAGGGGGATGACGACATCCACCACGACGTAGGCAGTTCGGAATCCCAGACCAACTGCTTTCATATTTCCCGCGATCGCTTTCAACTCTTGGGTGCCACCTGCACTTGGTTGGCCTGCAAGTTGGAAGAGTCCAAGGCTCCCGCGGTGCAGCAGATCTCGTACGTCTCGGACCACATTTATTCGGTGGAACAAATCAAGCGCATGGAGCGCCGGGTTTGCCGGGCCCTCAACTTTTCGTTGGTCAGCATTACACCACACTCCTTTTTGCTGGAGTTTATGAGGGCCAGTGCCGAATGCTCCTTTCCTGGATGTGAGCCTGCGGCTACCTTTCAACACATGGTCAACTACCTCCTCGAATTGGGTCGCCTCCCCTACGCACCTGTCACACAAAAGCCAAGTCTCTTGGCTGCCTCGGCAGTCTATCTAGCCCGAGTAACTTTGGGAATTGCCGGGGGACCCTGGACGGAAACGCTACAATACTATACAGGATACCAAGAGGAGGATTTAAAGGCTACCGTGATGGCGTTGCACAGCTACCAGCTTGCCTCGGAATCCTCCAGCCTCAAGGCTGCTTATGCCAAATACAGAACCAAAAAGTACAATCGCGTCGCTCTGAAAACGGTGCCTTTGCCATCGGCTCTGGGCTTTTAGTTATTTTAATAAGAAGCAGTAGAAAAAAAAGTCAAATTGCTCTGATGTGTGCTTGGTTGAAAGTCATGTGGGTCTACAAGTATATACATATGTGTGCATTGGTGAAGACATATATTTATATGTACCTACGCGTGAGATCGCACCGATGTGTGCAACTTCGACTTCAACGCGACGTGATATCTTGTACGTAGAATCAGTACTGAGCCGAACACCGTCCCAGCAACAACACACTCACTTCGCAACGATCGGACTGTCGATTCTGCTGCCTTTTGCCAATTTGACCATGTTGTCCTCAATTGCCCGATCCGTTGTGAGGCAAGCAAGTGCTGCCAAGCCAACTTCAGTATGCAACATGGTTGTGAGACCGATGGCTGGTACATCCGAGTCTCGAACATCAGCAGTAAGTCTTTGTCCTGTTACGGAGCTGTTTCCCTCGTTTCGGGGGTCTAAGTAGTCAAATTCTGGTAGCTCACGCATGTTGTGACTTCTCGTTGTGTGTTTTTCAGCTTGGCCATCTTGAGAATGTTGAGGCTCTTGAGTCTCGCTGGTTGGATCAAGCTCCTGTCAGGGACAATGTTGAATACACCGTTTCTAAGGTCGATGAGTTGGTGAACTGGGCCCGTAAGGGTTCTCTCTGGCCCATGACTTTCGGATTGGCTTGCTGCGCCGTCGAAATGATGCACGCCGCTGCTTCGCGATACGATATGGAGCGTTTCGGAATGGTTTTCCGTGCCTCTCCTCGTCAATCTGATGTTATGCTTGTTGCCGGAACCCTCACAAACAAAATGGCCCCAGCGCTCCGAAAGGTTTATGATCAAATGCCCGAACCACGATGGGTCGTTTCCATGGGATCTTGCGCCAACGGAGGTGGATACTATCACTATTCTTACGCCGTTGTCCGAGGATGTGATCGAATTGTTCCCGTTGACATTTACGTCCCTGGATGCCCTCCTACCGCCGAGGCCCTTCTCTTTGGTCTTTTGCAGCTTCAAAAGAAGGTCAAGGGAAACAAGGCTATCTTGTTGAAGATGCGAAAGTAAGCCCAGTCCAAACTACCCCGTAGTTTGGGTTGCCTTGCAACGAATTAGCAACACTTCCTCTCTTTGCGTCTGTAGTATTCTTACTCCTATTACGCTAAACTATTAGAGCTCGAGTACCAAGTCCTCATGCGCAACAATACCCATGGAAGGTCGTTCCTAGCTAGCGCGTGCCGTCGTTTCGGGTTGAATCTCGTTGGACTCAAAGATCGGCAAGGAGCAAGGAATCTCGGTATATGGACAGACGAGCAGCCCTTGTTACGACTTTGATAGTACCATCCAACAAGAGGGCTCATCTCTGTGACACGCACCTGGCATTCTGCATGCTTGCATCCCGTTCCTCCTCCACACACTGTTTTTACTAACCTCACCGTTCGAACATTCATCATGAGAGTACATCAACCGTGTTTCTTCTGGGGCATTCTTTCTGCTACAACTCTTTCTTATGGAGAGGCAATCCAGCCTGTGCTGCCGACAGTTCGAGGTCCCATGTCTGTTTCCTCTACTACGAGTAGTAGTACCCACGATATCCTTCATCCTGCCAACAACCGCCCACTCTCCCCGGGGTCGACTTGGGATGTCATCCCTCGTGGTGGTGAAGTACCAGTGCCAGATCAGGAAACTTCCTTGTCGGTTGCTTCCATGGCAGTCAATGCAGTTTCAGGGTTGGCCAAGTATATGGAAGGACCCAAGTCGGATACTCTCCTCCTCTTGTTTATTACGGCCATGAATACACCCATTTGCAAACTGCTTGGATCATCTCCCATATTGGGATTTTTGGCCTTGGGAACTTTATTCGGTCCCAACTGTTTGAATCTGATTGGTGATGTTCACAAAACGGAAATGATGGCAGATCTAGGAATTGTGTTCTTTCTGTTTGAAATGGGAATTCATTTGGATTTCAAAACACTCATGGGAATGAAGAAGGATGTATTTGGATTGGGAGGAAGCCAATTCATGGTGACGGCGATTGTAGTAGCATTGGTAGCCAAATTCTGTGGTATGTCATCGGCCGCACAAATTGTGTTGGGTGGAGGTTTAGCCTTGTCCAGTTCGGCCTTTGTTCTGCAATTGCTTCGCGACAAGAAGGAATTGAACTCGCGCTTTGGAAAATCGTCATTTGGTGTTCTCCTCCTACAAGATTTGGCAGTCGTTCCACTTCTTGTGATTACCCCCATTCTGGCGGGAAGTGGGAACGGATTGACCGAAGCCGTGGGATCTGCGGTGGTTCAAGCCACTTTGGCCTTGACCAGTATTTTCCTAGTGGGAAAGTTCCTGTTGACTCCCTTTTTTGATTTGGTGGCTGGCGCCAAAAGTCAAGAAACCTTTGTGGGAGCTCTGTTGTGTACCATTTTGGGCATGTCGTTCTTGACTGAGGGACTAGGTCTGTCCAACACACTGGGGGCCTTCCTGGCTGGTGTCCTACTCGCCGAGACCAAATACCGTCATCAAGTGGAAAAAGAAATTTCGCCGTTCCGAGGAATCTTGGTGGGATTGTTCTTCTTTACGGTCGGCTTCGAGATTGATCTCCAGTTGATTGCATCGAAATGGGGCGTAATTTCCGCGATTGTCTTGGGCATTGTCTCTATGAAGACTTTGATTACAACATGTCTATGTCTGGCCTTTGGATTGAGTCAGGGTGTGTCTCAGCGAGTGGGTCTCATTCTAAGTCAGGGTGGAGAGTTTGCCTTTGTTGCCTTCCGCTTGGCACGAAGCTACGGCATTCTGTCAGATGAAGTCACCAAGTTGATGCTAACATGTGTAAGTCTTACCATGGCTCTAACTCCAATGGCAGAAGACTTTGGAAGCCGTATGGCTGTCCAATTGGAGGGTAACCGTGCTCAAAAGAAGACACAATAGAATCTATTTCGATGAACAAAAAATAATTGTTTTCATGTTTCTAGTATTCCTTCTCTCCCCCAAGTAAAAGGGGGACTCCCAAACCCATTCTTTCGACGAGAGGGTTCGTGAGAATTCTTCTGTCGATCTTTGAGCCACCTCCTCGTCGATGTGACGCCACAATATCCCATGCTCGGCTTCTTGTCATTCCTCCTATCGCTCTCGTTGTGTAGTGGGTTCTTGGCGATTCAAGGAATCACGCAGACTGGAAACATTGCATCACGCCTAGGCACCTCTCAATATCTCTCTCAAGAACCACTCACAGAAACAAGCATCATGCCAGAAGTCAAGGCCGGAGATACCATCCCTTCCATCACTTTGGTTGAGGGTCTACCTAGCTTTGACAAGAAGGAAGTCAACATTGCTGAATTGATTGCTGACAAGAAGGTTGTCATTTTTGGTGTCCCTGGAGCTTTCACTGTACGTACCGTTGCTTTCTTTCATGTGTTCTCGTTGTTGTGGATCTCGTTGCTGACACACCCCGTGGCGTTTGTTCATCACAGCCTGGCTGCTCCAAGTCCCACGTTCCATCCTTCATTGAAGCTCAAGCTGCTCTCAAGGAGAAGGGAGTGGACCTTACTATTTGCATTGCTACCAACGATTCCTTTGTCATGGAGGTGAGCTAACCACAACCTGTGTCTTTTTGTTGTTGAGGGAAATCACAAACGTGCATGGAAAATTCACTCTTATTTTCAACCCTTTCTTGTTGCTGTTATTTTCTGTGTTGTTACTCAGGCTTGGGGAAAGCAATCGGGTGGTACTGCCGCTGGAATTATGTTCCTTGCCGACGCCGATGCCGAGTTGACCAAGGCTTTGGGCCTGACCATGGAGACTCCCAATTTGACTCGATGCAAGCGCTTTTCCTTGATTGCTGACAAAGGAGTGGTTACGGAATACTTCTCTTCTGCTGAGTCTCCCTCGAACACGTGGGCACCATCTGTGCTAGCCAAGTTGTAAGCTCAGAGTGTTTCCGCTCGACGTTTAAGAAATCAATGTTAGATCTATTGCGTTGCTATACTCTTCCTGTGGCCATTGATGATGCGTAGTATATCACTAGCGCCCCAGGCTTGCAACTGGGAGAACCTGTCCTTGCAGATTGACCTACTAGTGTTGGGATTTATCTCAATGTATCCGCCTCAAATAGTGAAACCAATGAAAAAATCTAGTAGGAATTATTTGAAGACGAGCAGTTTGTTCGACACCCGTGGACATGGCGCTTTCGCACAAGATATGGGTAGATGTGACACGCGACCAACCTCCAAACACACAAGAATTCTGTGCGTATCCTGCCATTTCGACAACTAACAACAACATGATGATGAACGTTAGCACAAAAGCATACTCCTTCCTTCCTCTAGCCAGGAAAGCTCTGCGACCATGTGGATCGTCCTCCTCGATTCCTAGTGTCTCCTTTGCTGGAAACGTGACGAGACGTTCCTACAGTGCTTCTCGATTCCTTCTAGAACCTAAAGCTGGTGATACCATTCCTCCAATCACTTTGGTTGAGGGTCTTCCCGACTTTGGTAGGAAGGAAATCAATATTGCTGAGTTGATTGCCAACAAGAAGGTTGTTATTTTTGGCGTCCCAGGAGCTTTCACCGTACGTATCAATACTCTACTACAACTACAAACCGGTATCAGCACTGGATATGGTAGGCTAACACGCGTTGCTGCATGTTGTTTTATTCAGCCCGGTTGTTCCAAGTCCCATGTACCTTCTTTTATCGAAGCTCAGAGTGCCCTAAAAGAAAAGGGGGTGGATCTCACCGTTTGCTTGGCTACCAACGATTCCTTTGTCATGGAGGTCAGTCAAACTGTTCAAATCGATGTTGCATCAATGTGTATTAAGGTTATCACCACTTCTAACTCTGTTCTCTATTGATCTTTATTTTTCAATATCCAGGCATGGGGAAAACAATCAGGCGGCACAGACGCTGGTATCCTTTTTCTTGCTGATGGCGATGCCGAGTTGACCAAGGCATTGGGTCTTGAACTGGAGTCTCCCAACTTGACCCGATGCAAGCGCTTCTCTTTGATTGCCGAAGATGGAGTGGTCACAGAATATTTTTCTTCTGCAGAGGAAGCTTCCAACACTTGGGCAGCTTCTGTCCTTTCCAAATTGTAAGCAATGAGGCGGCCAATGTCCGCGCTACTACAGAAACAAGTACGGTAGTTGCTCATGAGCATCTATAGAAACGGAATTTATTTGATCTGAATAATTACCCTCCCACGATAGTATCTTAAAGACGAGACTCTGGAACAAAACTGTTGTCACCCTCAAAGCTAACAACTGTGTTTCCTCGACCTTGATTGTTCTCAAATAGCTCAAAAGCATCCGCGAAATTTTCCAAGGGGAAGACGCGGTCGACTCGGGGAGCAATGGCACCGGATGCAAGGAATCCTAGAATCTCATTCACATTCTGCTGATGTGCTTCCGGAAACTCTTGAGCCCATCGTCCCCACATACTTCCTACAACATTGACTTCTTTGATAAGGAGCATGCCTGGCCGGATGGGTACCTGACCTGCTGTGAAACCAACCAAAGCAATGGTTCCGAGAGGGCGGACACAGGATATAAGAGCCTGTTCAAACAAATGCCCTTGCACCATGTCCACGACAAGATCTACACCTTGTGCATGTCCCAATTCCTTGGCTGCCTGACGGGCTTGTTTCTTAAATTCCTTGTATGACTCTTTATCTCGTCCATAGCACAGAACAACGTCGGCTCCAACGCTTTGGGGAGGAGCGACCTTGTCTTCTGTACTCACACCTGCAATGACCTTGGCCCCCATGGCCTTGGCGAGTTCGATCGTAGCCATTCCTACTCCTCCAGATGCTCCATCCACGAGCACAAGGGAACCAGGACCAACGTTTCCAATGACCTTGAGTGTGTGGTACGGTGCAAAATAGTTTCGTCCAATATTAGCGCACTCGGCTAGATGCACGGAAGAAGGAATCTGATGCACATCATAAGTGGGAGCTTCCACGAACTCGGCCAAACCTCCTGTGCCACCCTCCTTTTTCAAAGTTGCCATGACTCGGTCGCCTACTTGAATATTTCCAGTATCCGAGCCTACCTCTACCACAGTCCCAGTTACATCCATAGCTGGAGTATACGGAAGCTGTGGACGGACTTGATAAAAGCCTTGTGCTTGGAGAGCATCAGGATACTGAACACCTGCATAGCTTGTTTGGATGACAACAGAATCGGGTCTTGTCACTTCTGGACGTGGGATTTCTTCCAGGGAGAGGACCTCTCGCAGCTTCAACGTTTCTGGCCTAGGCGCAAACTTTCCAGTCGCTTCTTTGGTAAAAGCAGCAAATTCTCGGCAACGGACAGCTCGCATCATGGTTGTTTTGGATTTCTGAAAGATCTTGGAACAGTCAACCGTGTCAAAGATATGACCGGTGACACCTTGTGAACGATCAACATGGAACTTTCTATTCGTCTGTATTCGTACGTCTGACGTGGACTTCATTTGGATACGTCACCTTTTGTTGAACCTGCGACCACCTCTCCGCCTTGGTTCCCAGATCCCTTCATTTCCTTTTCCCACAAAAAACGAAGAGGATGAACGTTTGGAAAAGTGGATACTCGCTCCGTCCTCTAGCCAGAAAGGCTCTCCGTCCGCATGGTTGTTTCTATTCTGACCTTGTGTCTTCGGACGCAGGGTTACGGGCTGCTGCTTTGGCAGCGTCCTCACCTGCTAACGACGATGTTGCTTTGGCGACCAAGTTGGCCCATGCTGGCATAACAGACGTGCACAATGCCCCCATGGCTCCTCCCATTCATTTGGCCACGACGTATACACGGCCTGCAGATGGAGAGTACCTAGATACAGATGTCATCTATGCCCGGTACGACAATCCTACCAGAGTTGCCTTGGAGAAGAACATCTTTGAACTGGAAACCCATGCCATTGATCCTGCCCTCAAGGCAGAACCTTCCACGTATGCGTTTGCTTCCGGACTCATGGCAGCCACGTCTGTTCTTCTCGCCCACAAGTCTCCATTGACTGTTGTTCTCAATGAAGATGTTTACCACGGTGTCACGCAGTTGGTTTCCGAAGTGTTTGGAAGACACAATGTGACTGTGGCTCGTGCCGACATGACGAATCCTCAGAATGTCTTTGACCAAGTGGCACTCGCCAACCCTGACCATGATGTTATTGTTTGGATGGAAACTCCATCGAATCCCAAAATTGAAGTGATTGATATCGCCAGCATTTGTGATGGTCTCCAAGAAGTTACTTCTCACAAAGTGACAACTCTAGTGGATGCTACCATGGCGTCGCCCGTCGTTACCCGGCCTCTTGAGGTAAGAAATCCGAGACACCACAACGAAGCATCAAGGAACAAATTCTCACTTGCTAACTTATGAACATTTACTGTCAGCTGGGTGTCGATATGGTGATGCACAGTGGAACCAAGTACATTGGTGGGCATTCGGATGCTTTGTTGGGACTTGTGACCACTTCACCTGTCACCAAACGCGGGCAAGAGTTGACACCTGTCATGCTTGGAGTGCAAAGATACGGTGGAGGCGTAGCCTCAGCCTTTGACTCGTGGTTGGCCCTTCGAGGTCTCCGAACCTTGCAGGTGAGAGTCCAGCAACAATCCAAAACAGCCCTAGCTCTTGCGGAATATTTCGAGAAGCATGAATTTGTCAAGAAGGTATCCTATCCTGGTTTGCCATCCCACCCACAACATGAAGTTGCCAAAAAGCAAATGTCCACATTTGGTGGTGTCATGAGTGTTGAACTGGAGGATGAACCTCATGCCATGGCTTTTGCTGCCGCCTTGGCGACCATTAAGCGCGCCACTTCGTTGGGTGGCACAGAGACATTGATTGAGCACAGAGCTTCCATTGAACCCCCAGAAAGGAAAACCAGTCCTCCTGGGCTACTACGCATCAGTGTTGGTGTCGAGAGCGAAGAAGATCTTATTCGGGACGTTGATCGGGCTCTCAAAATTGCTGAACAAGTCATGAACGAATAGATACCCTAGTTTAGAGAATCAGAGAGGTATACATGATATTCACTCGTGAACACCTAGCAATATCCAAGGAAGAGGGATAACCCAGCAGCATTAGCGTGTGGTAGGCAATCCATCCGGTTCAACCAGAGTATCGTCCTTCCAATGCCTTGGGAGGCAGCTTCTCCAACACTTCTGGGTGTTCTTCCACATATTGGCGAAGCTTGGTCTCTCTATCTACAAGGTATGTTTCATCAAGAAAGGAGTTGAAGCAATCATCTCCCATGGATTTTGCAGCAAGGTAACAGTGCCGAAGGTACACGTCACAAGGACGAAGTCCCGAATCTCGTTTCCATCCCCAGATGGTGTCCACACCATACTGTTTATACTGTTTCTCAAAATGAGGTTCTCCCCAACGCGAGAGATAGGTCTCATCAGAAGACGAGGTGCACAGAATTCCAGTTCCCTGTACTTCTGGGCTGGTAATTCCCGTGTATTCCACATCCAGCACAATGTTAAACTCTTCCTCCCGTTCAAGGAACTTTTGGGATGGGAGACCATTAGTTAACATGTCAGTGCCGGGAACTTCAAAGATGGAACAAATAAAGCCCGGATGGCCCTCACAATATTCAGCAGATAGTGATGACATCTCTAGTGTTTCCAGATTGGCAATTCCTCGCTGAAAGAAGATGGACGCTGGGTGTCCAAACACCCGACGATAGTTCCGGACTCTTCCAAGGCGAAAATTGATCAGGTCTGGAAAAGTTATTCGAGAGCTGCGCTCCGACAACAAAGACCCGAATCCCAAAATGGTAATGAGATCGTTTTGTTTGCCGCTCATTGCCTTGTTCGAAAAAACAACAACACAGACGCCTGCAGTCGAAAATGGCAGCTCTAACCTCAAGCCTATGCATGAGTAACCACCGGGTCTTCTTCTTTCCTTCTTTTTCTTGTCGGACTCAAACGACCGATATGGAAAGAACATGATGAATGATGATGTTATACACGAAGGGACGACTAGAGCTTTCGAATCAAACTAAACACTGTCTACTATAATGTTATCCATGGATATATGACATTTTGGTGGAAGGGAACAAACGATTCAGTTACGACTGACCATTTCGGTAAGTGGAGAAGAATCCATTGCCGTTTCTTCGTCCTGCTCGTTTGCTGTAGCCCCTTGTTTGAAGCGTGATCACAGCGTCTTCCGTTGGAGCCTCAGTCTCAAGGCTGTCCAAGACAGCAGGAGCTTCTGTGTACTCTGGACTCAATGTAGAACTGCAACTTGTTTGACAGAAGAGCTCGCCATTTTCATCAGGGATGGAAAAGGAGCACTGAGAAGGAGCTCCACCTTCAACGATGACAGTTCCAGTGGCATTAATATCTCCCAATGTAACAGTCTCGATTTCCCAACCAACTTCGTCAATGTACGAACCACCATAGGCATATACGTCATAACAACGGCTTGGTTTCAGACAGACATAACCTTCACCTTCAGTGCCTTCGTTCAACGTTCCTTCAAACACGACCCCTAGAGGGGTGAGACTGCTGCTGCTGCTGCTGGACACGGATGTAGAAGTACCGAATGGGTGAGCGTCAGTGAACTCGATTACGGAGGAAATCGTGACAGTGGAAGATCCATCGCTCGAAGTGTGAGTTGTTGTGACTGTGCTTCCAGATACTTCGGTAGAGTCCTCGTCTTCAAAGCCTCGAATGACGAGGGTAGTGTCCGACCAACCATCTCCCCATGAGTCCAACATATTCACTCGGTAGAGAACAGTACCTTCGGCACAGCCGCCATTTCCTTCGACATAATCCACGCGAGTCGTGGGCGCTGCCGTTGGTGCCGTAGGAGACGACGACGGAACATTGGTGGGAGAAGCAGAAGGCATCGAGGTGGGGGCAGGACTCCAATAGGGAGAGGCTGTTGGAGAAAACTCAATTTCTTCATCAGCCTTGTAGAAAGGGTCAAGTTCCGTTTTGAGCTGATATCGACTAGTGTCTAGTTGTGGCTGCAAGTAAATTGACCGATCGATAACGCTCGTCCACGTACGAGCTTCAGCCACTGGGAGCGAGCATAATACGAGAGCGGCAAAAATACGGATCATGGTTCGGGACACTGAATGAAAGGTGTTTCTACCTCTTCACTGTCGTTGTCTTGATTGTTTGAATCGACCTTGATATCAAGAACGAAATGGTTGTGTGTCACGACCCTGAATGCAGCGGTTGCCTCCGAGCAATTTTGTGGGCAGAAACTGTGCGCACATCCCAACCACATGGTGCCTTGTCGCACCTGGTATTCAGCTACGTATATATATGACAGAAATATTGGGGGAGGGCGCGCACCACCGTACTGTGCTCCGTGATCCGTGACCCAGGACCCGCTGGTGAGGTACTACCTAGTAGTACCGATAGCATGTGTAGTTACAGTACAAACTAATAATGATGGCGATGGCGTGGAGTTATTGAGGGAGTCGCAATATTGACTTCCTAGTCTGGGATTACATACTGGATCATCGAAGCAACAACCGCCCCAGTAGTACTCTATGGTACTGAGGCCAAGCGTTTGTTGCTCTTGACGTCACCACCACCAGAAACAGACTTCTTGTTGGAAGCTGCTTCTTGCGTCGACACACTCTGTTGTGTGGCTGGTTTCGCATTCCAGGTCGCCACTCATTCACAAATGTTTGGACTTGTGGCAGGTTTGAAGACTATCAAAGGGGCTGTAAACAACTGCCTAAAACAAAAGAGAACGTACAGGCTGCGGAGGAGGAACTCTTTGTTGGCGCATCCTGGATCCTCCATAAAGTTCTACCGGTACCTAAATCGTAGTTTACTCGTGCTGTCTTTGTTGTCTTCCTCCTCTCTCAGCACAAAGGTGGTGCCGCTCGCCAGCAGCCAGCTGCTCTCCTCGTTTGAAGTCCCACTGTACAGTACTACTGGGTACCAACCATCCACCGGGCAGCCAGAACTACTGAAAAGTGCAGCACGAGTATGGTATGCAAAACCCAAAACTGAGACTACTACCTATCAACTTTTAGTACCTAGCATCAATTGTTCGCCGTTGCTCTTTTTTGTGTGTTCGACTTTCAAACACTGCAGTACTTCAACGATACTACCGGTAGTAGGAAGTTAGGTAGCACTACGTCAAACAATACGACTACGGCAGTACCGGTACGAGTAGTAGTCGACAACCGACGGGGGAGCTGGCTGAAAGATTCCCTTCTTCTCAGAGTACCATACTCGTACTTCGACTCGTCACAGATGCACTCGTGCTGTCTTATTGGTGGACGCCTCTGTGACAAAACGAAGAAGCTCCTATGATCGTGATGTGACCAAGTTATTGAACGATGAAAAACAACTGGTGAGTATCGTCGTTTAGAGTGTAGAGTAATAGAGGGGTGGTACGGACAGTCGAATATCAGACAAACACGTGAGAGAGTTCAAACAACAACGCGCCAAACCCAGAATATGTCTATATTGTTCGTTCATTGCCCTGTCAAAGACCTTTTGCACCCTGCACTAATTATGTCACTGGATCTGATGTCGTGTTCATGACGATTGAAGAGGTGGCGGTGGTGCCCTCAAACAATTTCTAGAACTCGCGGGAAACCACAAACCACAAAATCGCCAGGTGCATGCTTCTTAGTGCTTCTTCAAGTAGCAAGAAGCTCACAATCTCTCCTTCTCACCATTTTTCAAGCCCCTTCCCATTTTCGATAGAAAGCAGTCGAGCAAAAAATGATGAGTGCTTTTGCTTCCAAGAAAGCCTCTGGGACCACAAAAGAAGTCCTCCAAGAAGCAGAAACTTTCAGCCACGACTTGGATGAGGACAATATCCGTGAAACAAACGATGAGCTCAGTCTCGCCACCTCAAAAGAGGAATCTGCTGTCTCCATTGGAGCTGCTGAAAATGCAAGAGTCTCCCTTACCAGGAGTATCATGTTGTTTGTATTGTTTGCGGTTGCAACATCTCTTTCCTTTGTGGTTTACTATGCAGCTGATCGATCAGAACATGATTCTTTTGCATTTGGTTTTGAAGTTGTTGCTGACAAGCTAGCCAGAGAATTCGAAGAGGGCGCTACTCGGAGATTGACGGCTATAGAGTCCTTTGCTGCTCAAATTTCCTCTTACGCTCGCGCTACCAACAGCTCATGGCCAAACGTTGCACTTCCAGATTATGAACTGCGTGGTCGGTACATTATGGGACTTTCCGATATGATCGGCCTCGCCCTTTTTCCCGTAGTTACCAAAGAAACCCGTGAGTCCTATGAACGGTTCACTGTGGAAAACCAAGGGTGGATTCGGGAAGGGTTGCAGCTTCAGGACATTCTCGAAGATGACTGGGACAATGAATCTATGGACAATGTAGAGGCTGGCCTTAGCCACTCGACAAACCTATCAATTCCAGATAAGATCTTGGCTTTGGACGGCACAGAACTTATCGAAGAAACTGGAGATGGCCCTTATGTACCTGTAAGTGGTATTCTGCTTGCATGGGAGTGACACATTCGTGTATAGCAGCGGTAACACACTTGTATCTCACCTCATTATCTTTTTCTTTGTACACTGCAGTTTTGGCAAATGTGCCCCGCTGTTCCCACCACAAGCATTATCAACTACAACACTCTCACTCATCCCACCCGCAGGGCTCCAGTCCAAGCCGCCATAGAGCATGGCAAAACAATGATTGGAGATTCTTGGGATTACAGAGACTCTGAAAACTTGGGAACACAGGGCCGACGAGCCATGCTCAACCTCTGGATTCTCCACTCCGGATACAACGTCTCAACATATTTAGATGGCCCTGTATCAGATCTCTACATTCCCATTCATGACACCCACGATGAGAATGCATCCCTTGTGGCTTTGTTGAGTTCCACCATATACTGGCAGGTATTCTTTGAAGACATCTTGAGTGACAATGACAAGGGGGTCAGTGTCATTTTAGAAAATACGTGCGACCAGTCTTACACGTTCCACATTCACGGAAGCCAAGTCGCGTACATGGGAGAAGGAGACTTGCATGAAACTCAATACACCCACATGGGCGTCGAAACGGAGTTTGGGTCCTTCAGTAACTTCTCTGAAAATCTCAATGAGATCCCAGATGGGCAATGCTTGTACCACATTCGAGTGTACCCCACAGACGAGTTTGCTGACCGATTCTTGACTTCTGCTCCCCGTCGATTTGCTATCATCTTGGCTGGCACCTTTGCACTGACATGTTTGGTTTTCTTGTTGTATGACAAATTTGTGCAGGTTCGACAACGAGCCGTGATGGATTCAGCCATCAAATCTGGAGCGGTGGTGAACTCCCTTTTTCCCAAAGAAGTGCGGGACCGACTCTATGACAAACAAGAGCCCGCTGAAGACCGAGAGGGAAAACGGTCCCATGCTCCCGGCTTTTTGACATCAAAGGTCCCAGAAGTGAACAAATTCCCTGACCTCGAATCCGATCGCATGGCCATTGCCGATCTATACCCAGACTGTACAGTCTGTTTCCTGGATGTAGTTGGATTCACTCAGTGGTCATCTGGGCGAGAACCAAGCCACGTGTTCAAGCTATTGGAGACCCTCTACAAGTCGTTTGACAAGAGTGCCAAACGCCTTGGAGTCTTCAAAGTAGAGACAATTGGAGACTGTTATGTCTCTGTGACAGGGCTGCCTCAACCTCAAGATGACCATGCCGTCCTCATGGCCCAGTTTGCGGCTGATTGTTGTGTCAAAATTGGTTCCGTCACACACTACTTGGCCGAACAATTGGGTTCGGATACGCTGTCCTTGAGCCTCCGTGGTGGATTTCACAGTGGCCCCGTCACGGCTGGGGTTCTCCGAGGAACCAAGGCCCGATTCCAATTGTTCGGGGATACAGTCAACACTGCGGCTCGAATGGAAAGTACTGGTACACCTTTGAAGGTTCAATTATCAGAAGAGACGGGTGCATTGTTGATCAAAGCAGGGAAAGAAGAATGGATTACACCCCGGGAAGATGAAGTGATGGCAAAGGGGAAAGGAAGCTTAAGCACGTATTGGTTGGAACTGAGCCGTGTGGATCGGGGACTCGAGAGCATGGGATCCAGCACTGGACCTCCACAAAGCATCTCCTCTTCGGAAAAGGAACAGCAGCGAAGTAGAGGCACAGGAACTACAGTGGAAACACTTGAGAGTTTTGGAAGTCAATCATAGATCACAGCAGGGTTAAGGTATAGGAAGACACCCTTACTGCTATTCTTTGACCAGACGACAAAGGGTGTGGAAGTCTGGGATCCTGTGGGTCACTAACCAGTCATGGGTGAACAACCTACCTCTACCGGTAGCAACCGTCGTCACTATCCGGCGGCGGTACGAGTACCGGTACTAGGTACAATATCCGCTGATGTTCTACTGTAGTGATGCCAGTAGTAGTAATACTATGCGGTGAACTTCTCTCTTGAAACAAGCATTTCTTAAGTAGCGCTCTACTTATCGACCACAAAAGGTGA
>WXVQ01000245.1:0-26989 GCA_013372465.1 Nitzschia sp. Nitz4 | reverse complement strand
GCAATTGCAGTAGTATAGTATACTAGTAGTAGCTTGTAGTAGTGGAGACCATGTTGTGAGCCATGCCACATTATACACGTTGAAAATACAGTACCGTACTCGTGGCAAGTGGTTGGGACGAGGTCCAGAAACTACTACCTAGACCAACACCATCCAAGACTACAATAGCATCTGTACAGGTATTTGTGCTGCTACTACTATTCTATACCCAAGAAGTACCTGCCAACCTACCGGTAGTAATTCCTCCTCCTTCAACGCCTAGTAGTCGTAGTAGACTCTACAATGGGTAGTATCAGTCAGCAGACAGTATTGTTCCAAGTCCAACTAACGGTAGGAAGCCTTGTATAGATCCTTCATGGCCTGTGCCTTTTGATCTTGTCCAACACCCATCAATTGATCACGCTCCGCTTGCGCCGCCACCACGGCCATTTGCTGACTGTACTCATGAAAGCTCACAAAGCCATCCCCGTCGTGATCAAAGTCATCGAATTTGGGATAATCCTTTTCCGACAATCCTGGATAGTGGCTCAAATAGTTCTTGACGTACATATTGAATTCAGCCCGGGAAATCCGGTCGTCTCCATCAATATCGGGCTGTTTGAATTCATCGTAATCGCGTTGCAAGGCATCCAATTCGGCCTTGGCTTCGGTGGACTTGACCATATCGACGAGTTCTTCAATTTGAATCAGAAGCAATTGGTTCTGTTCACTCAACTTGTACACATCATTGTAGTATTGAGAATACAGTTGCTTTTGTTCTTTTTGATGCTTGGATTTGAGTTTCTTGGCGACGCGACCGGCATGCATGCGAGCGCCCAAGAACCAAGAGGCGGCGCCTGTTGCCACCATGCCACCCCAAGGAAGTCCGCCTCGGCCTTGATCGACTCTGTTGTAGTAGAGTATGTATGTATATTATTGTTAGAATAATATGGATGTATTGTATTGTTGGGGCGGGAGTGTGAAGGAAATGGATGGAATCAAATGGAAGGGATGTGTCAGTGTCAGTGTTAGTGAGAAAAGAAGTGGATCCATCCTCACACGCCAGAAGAACAAAACACACACACACACACAACGAAACAGAACAACAACAACAACAACAACAACAACAACAACAACAACAACAAAAACAACAACGATATAAACAACAACGATATAAACAACAATATATAGTAACGTACGCTCGGGCATTGTGTCGTTCAGCGTAGTTGTGATACAAATCATCTTGGGCTCCATAGTCTTGGTAATCCTTGTAGTCATACTCTTGGGCACAAGATCCTTGTACCAGCAAGACGAGTAGCAGCCAACTGCTAGTAGAAACCAAGGATAGTGCAGAAAGTTTCATGTTGGGTTGATTCGATAGTTGATGTGGTTGTTGTTGTTGATGTGGATGCAATTTGCCGTGGTGGTGGACACACGTTGTTGCTCAAACTAGAATTGCCACTTCCACAGTCCTCACGTGGTCGTTGTTGTTGAGCTGGTGGTGGTTCATGGACAGACTACGGAACCTAGCACTATTAACACGTGGAAGCAAGGTAGGTCCTACCTATGCATTTTCTATTGCGACACACACTTATTTAACAACTCTTTGATTCCGCTCCTTCGAAGAGAATTGCCAATGGCCGACGACCACCACCACAACCTTCTTTTTCATCTCACCTTTCTTCGCACCAATAAAAAAAGGCACAACGGTTAAACTGACGACCACCACAACCACAACAACCACTGACTGACATTATATTGGTTGACTTGACTTGGGTTTGGACTATCATTGCAACAACTACTACCGGTACCCCATTGCTTGTTACTACGAGTACACCACCACCCGTTGCTGTTGCATCCACAACTACTACTACCACCACCGCCACCACTACTTTCTGTGCATGTGCATACCCATATTCTCATCCAAAAAGAATCATGAAATCGCTACCAACGTGTTTCCTGCCGGTGGTCCTCCTTTGGATGGTCTCCTTGACTCAAGTCACCTTTGTTTCCTCGTTTTTGACATCCCCACTCTTTTCCATTTGTCCAGTAACAACAACAACTGCAACTACCGCTAGAACAACAACCACAACACCGTCAACAACAACATCCGCCGTGGTTGCTGCTGCTGCTACGGTTACACCACTCTCTACGCAATGGCTGGCACGTCGCCATGCTGTGGCTTCCCTGTCTACTTGTACCTTTACACTGCCGCGTCTCTTTTCACAACCACCCACCACACAAACTCCCTTTCCATCCTTTCAAGAGCCTGCGGTGCGGCTTCCTTCGTCCAACGCCACCGACCCGCCCTCACAACCAACACCAACACCCTTGCCTCAACCAAGCGATAGCAATCCAAATCCTACCGATCAGATTCAATTTGAACCCATCAATCCCGAAGAGTACAACAAACGCCGCCGCGATTGGGCCGAACGGTATACTAGTTTCCAAGGTCTCAAACAAACCTTTGGACACAACAAGTACAAAATTTGGGGCGATTTGAATGCCCCTACCTCCCGACGCTTGTACAAAACCTTGCTTCCCAAAGTCTTGTTGGAGTTGGTTGGCCGTGGCGTCGAACCAGAAGATTTGGCACCCCTCGCCTATCAAGCCCGACAAGCTGCCAAAATGTATGCCAGGTACCGAAGTCATTTGCCATCCCGCCTCATGGCCAGTCTCTTTGATGGATTTCGTATGTTACGTAAATATGGTCGCTTTCAAATTCGGGGCATGTCCTACGAACAATTGTGGGAAAAGTATCAATCCGAAGTCTATGAGGATTTGAAAGAAGCCGATCCCAATGAACCATGGACCGATCAAGAACGGACCGTCCGAAACATTTGTTGGAAGATTTTGGAAAGTAGTTGTCGGACCAACAAAAAAGTGGATCGATGGATATTGTGGAATCGAAGAGTCGTCAAACGACAAGAGTTGTTGCAAATTGCGGAAACCTTGGAAGATGATGTGCGTGATTTGTTGTTGCATTCGCATCCGGAAACGACCGCGGATGGGACACCCTTTGTGGAAACCACCCAACAAGAACAAGTGGAACAACAGTTGCGATGTGAACGTCTTAACAAACTGTTGGCGCGATGGAAACAAGATAGTATGATGATTACGAATACAACGAGAGTGGAATAAACAAAATACGGACTGTGAAGCAATGGATGGATGGATGGATGGATGGATGGTCCCATCGGTGTCATGGACTTACAAGCTAGAGTTATATCTACAGCTACCAACCAACTACTGACAGCAAGCAGACTGTTCAAACGATTGGTCGATCGATACAGCACAGGTACATTATGGTTATTTGCAAATCTATCGGGCGCTTGTTATTCTCTGTTGGTTTCTGCTTGTTTGTATTTGGCTAAATAGAAAGGTTAATGAGCCGACATGCCCACTGCACCCTTAAAGGCTTCATCCATGACTTCGGACAAGGTGGGGTGTGTATGTACCATACGACTCAGTTCTTGGACGGTGGTTCCTGCCGCCACTGCATTGGCGCATTCTTGAATCAAATCGGCGGCATGCATACCAATGATATGAACGGCAATCAATCGGCCCGTGTCCTTGTTGTACAATACTTTGGCCATTCCCTGGCCTTCCAATTCGGCAAGTGCCTTGGAATTGGCTTTAAAACTAGCTGTACTTTTGCCAAGTCTCCAACCTTCTTGTTCCGCCAATTCGGCTGCCTTTTCTTCGGTCGGACCGACCATGGAAATTTCGGGATGGGTAAAGCAAGCCGCTGGAATGGCGGCATGATTCACCTTGGGTTCGGGGCGTCCCACCATGTGTTCAACAGCAGCAATCCCTTGGGCCGACGCGGCATGGGCCAACATGAGTTTGCCATTGGCATCCCCAATACAATACAAATTGGGGATAGGTTCTTGACTTCCTTCTTCCATCAAGACTTGCATATATTCATTGACAGGAACAAATCCGCGGCGCGTCGTAATTCCAAAATGATCGAGACCCAAGGTTTGTGTGTCGGGGACACGACCGGTGGCGACCATGCAGGCATCGACTTCGAGCGTTTCGACGGGCAATCTATCGGGAGAGACCATAGTCCAGTCCAAGGATGGGTTTTGCAGTAATAGTAGTAGTAGTAGTATCAGTTGTGGTTGTTGTGGTTGGCAATGAATGTATCATGGTGAATCAATCAGGATGAAAAGTGATAATAGAAACGACAAAAATGACAATGGTGAGACAGCCAAAAGCACAAGAATCGAAACAACCACTGCATCTTCCAAACTGTCGCACAAAAAGAAAGAAACGTACTTGGTCTTGACATCCACCAACTCTACCGTAACAGGCTTCTTTCCTGGCACTCCTGGTATGACTTTGGACGCCAAGACTCCAATCCTAGTATCCACGGCTCGATCCCGGACCAACAATCGCTCGGCTTGTTTGGCGACGTCCCGGTCCAAATTGGGCATGAGATTGGGCAAGGCTTCAATCAAGGTGACCTCACTTCCCAAGGCGGTATAAATATCTGCAAACTCCAATCCAATCGTTCCGGAACCCAAAATAGCAATCCATTCGGGAACACTGGGAAGTGTCAAGGCTCCATTGGAAGTCAAGACCGTTTGTTCATCGACGGTAATACCGGGTGGCACAAAGGGTTGGGATCCTGGTGCCAAAATAATATTCTTGGCGGTATAGATTTGTCCCGTGGCCGTGTCCAAGATTTCATGGGGTTTGCCTGTCAATTGTCCCTTGGAGGGTACCAATGTACAATCTTTGGCTCGGAGACTGGCTTCCAAATTGGATCGAACATTGGAGGCCAATTGGTTGGCATGTTGGGCCATGCCTTCTCTGGAAAAAGAAACCGCTTTGGGGTCCAATTGAATTCCCAAGGCTTGCAAATGAGATTTGTGCTTCAAGGTTCGCAAACGACCAGAAGCCGCCAACAAGGCTTTGGAAGGAACACAACCTCGATTGACACAAGTCCCTCCAATGTCCGCACCCGTAAAGACCACCGTGGACATGCCTTGGGCGCGACTGTGCAAAGCAGCTCCATGACCTCCTACACCGCAGCCAATAATGGCAACATCAAAGTCCGTTGTGGAAGGAGTAGGAGTAGGAGTAGGAGTGGACGTGGACGTGGCAGGCAATTCCGTGTTGTGAGGTGCTGCCACACCTCGTAACACCAATGGCAACGAAGGAACAAACGACCAAACGGGTGTCACCACCACCACCAACAACAACAACAACATCAACGAAAATGTTGTGGGACCTTTCATGATTGTCGTGTGATTGTTGTTATTGTTATTATTGTTGTTTCTACAGTATGTTGTGTAACAAACGAAAGGTATCAACTAACGACTCGTACCGATGCAAAAATGAATGATACTCCTTCTTGTGATGACTGCAGAATAGCGCTCTCCTCTTCACAGTCAATAATACTACCGTACTAGGTAGTAGGTAAGTAGTAGGTAGTATAGCCAAGGATCGTATTAGATAGGTAGTAGTACCGGTAGTGATGATGACAAAAGAATGACGTACGAAGATCCTTCACGTCATGATGTCAGACAGAAGGACTGGTTGGATCCAATCCTCCACCACGGAACGAACACTACCCTCCCCTCCCCTCCACCCCACCCATCAGTATCCCCCGCATTGTTGGGGGAGTCCCGTAGCCTATCCCTCTCTCTTCCAATGAGCCTCCCGGGAAGTCCGAACGACACGCTCGGCCGTTGGAATGTTCCATCTACATTTTGAATACAACATAAAATCGGTTACCTACAAATCAACATACCATGTCCTATCTATGCTTGAACACGAAAAGTTTTGTCGTATGACTAGACGGGAAGAACTGTTGCCTTTGGCGACTTGGGTGATTTTTTTCTTTCTACAGAACGAACGAACGGAAGAAGGGAAGCACATCACAATTGACTACTGGTAGACTTGCCATTGCTATTGTGACCCTTCAACAACAAACCCTATTGTATTGTCAACAACAACCCCCCGTCCCAAACAGAGCAGCGTCGACGTTTTGCTGCTGTTGGTGTTTGTTCAAGTAGTAGTAGGAGTAGTATTCCAATACATACGACAACAACAACAACAACAACAACACTCTCAGCAGCATCATGTCACAGACTTGGGACAATCGCCGGCCTCCTTCCCAGTTCACTTTTCAACAACGAAATCCGAGTCCCAACCAAGGACGACTTCCCCGCTCTCCGTCGGTTCCCAACAGTCGACGAAGCGGAGGAGGGAGTTGGAGTCCAGCAGGCACACCCACACGTTCCACCGAGGTGTCTCCTGCCAATCACCGTCGCTTGTCTCCCAAGCATCCGCCCCAACGTCCCTCTCCTACCTCGGATCAACTTTCCCGTCAAAAGCAACAATGGGATGTCCGCGAAATTCCTCAAGGGACCGTCCGAAACAATCCATTCTTGCCAAAGCCGGAGCCTGTTCAGGCACCACCTCCACAGTTGTTGCATCAGAAGCGTCAGTGGGATACCAGTGAGATCCCAAGAGGATCCGTGATGGCCAAGGCCATGTTTATGGAAACCCCCGAAGACGACTTTCCCGTGGAACAACAGGCTATGACATCGCCATCGCATCGGTGGTCGAATCAGTCTTCGCCTCGTCGCCCTTCTCCACAAACTCCCCAGCAACTTCAACTGCCCATGTTCCAAAAGAAGCAGCAACAGCAACAGCAACAACGACAACCACAACCTCAGCAACCGGCAGCTCCTTCTCCTTCTGCTGGTAGTCGCTGGGTGCCCAAGCAAGAAATTCCTTCGGGTGCTGTGTCCCAAAGGCACAAGCTCTTTTCCAAAACATCACCTCCTCCACCACCGCCACCTCCCAAGGCACAGGTAAAACAACCACGACAAGTCTACCAGGCGCCGCCTCCACCTGCCAAACAGCAGCAGTCACATCAGGTAAAGGCTGCAGTGCAGACAACAGTTCCTGTGGTGACTTCGCCCACCAATGGGGCCATGTCGTTTCATGATGATCATTCCGCGGATGAAGATCCTTGGATCATTCCATCCAAAAAGACGTCTTCCGTCTTTCCAGGTGATTGGGGAGAAGCCTTGGCCGTCAAATCTTCCGAATCTGATGATTGGGGGTCCCCTGATACTGAGTGGCTTCCTTCCATTGAATCACAGACTACCATGTCCGATGGCAAGTTGGCTCCGAATGACATGGGAATTATTGAAGAAAAGAAGCACAATGAGGATGAGTCTCTGGCGGGTCACCGAGAGGCAGACATGATGCAATTGGCTCGTCAAAAGAAGGGACATGTGTCGGATACAACGGCGGATGCTGTGGCTGCCGCCTTTTCGGATGATCTCTTTGCGACGGCTCATGCAAGAGATACCGAGATTCTACAAGCTGCCCGCCAAAAGAAAAACAAGCGTCACGCGGAAACCTTTGAGGGAGATATTTTTGAAGATGCCAAGTCGTCTGCACCCGAACTCGAATTTGCCTTTCCAGCCTCTCCCTTTGATGATGAGCTATTTGCCAATTTGACGTCGTCCACGGCGGCGGCCAAAGCCAAACCCACCACGGTTCCGCAACCCGTTGGTAAAGTGCAAGTGACTGTGCCACGTTCCATGAATGTTGCCCCAGAAGTTTCCACTCGAACCCAAAAAACGGATGGCGCTACCATGGGAGGAACCCAACGGGAACGTTCCGTGGCTCCAGTGGTTGTTCCCAAGCCAGTTCAAAATCGTTGGCAACACTCTCGGTCGTCCAATTCAGGTCCCATGGATCAAGAGAATACGACTCCCGCTCCCAAAAAGACGCGCAAGGGATTTTTCAAAATCTTTAGTCGCAAGGACAAAAAGTCCAAAGAGGAAGAGCAGCAACTGCCGCAGCAGCCCGAGACGGCACCTAGGAGGAGGAGTACTTCTCAACCAAATGCTCGTTTGCTGCAACCATCGGTCGGTCATCAGCAACAATATCACCAGGAAGATGATTCTACCATGGCAAGTGAAATGACGAGACCTACTGCCTTTGAACAAGATACCACTTGGAAGAACAAGAATCATCAAGCTCCGGTGGTTTCACCTTCTCATGGGGTACAAGTGGGGCATGTGCATCATGCCTCGCCTCGTGCAGCTGAACCTGAGATTATCAATCTTGTGGAAGAAGAGCCTCCTTCGCTCAAGGTTTCATCTCCCCGCCATGCCGCGTTCGAGTCTGCCACTCCTTCACCCCGAGAAGTGGCTCCCGTGCAATCCCGCAACATTCTCGACATCGCTTCGGACCCAGCCTTGGATCACATGGTGTTTGAAGACGGGGAGAGTCCGGATGATGAGCCGGTCATGGCAACAACACCACAACCGGTTGTCAAAGAAGAAGAGGAAATGATGGCTTCCGACCCAGCTTTGGATCATGTTCCCTTGGATGACGAGAGTGTCGAAGAAGCAGCAACAGAAGAACCAAGTGTTGCCTTTGATGAAGCTGCGGCTGCCGAAGCCTCACGACTTCGATTACGCAAGGGAGTCAAGGAGTTGCGTCAAAGTCGTGGCCGAGCCTCTCCTAATCTGGTGGATACCTTGGATGATGCCGACTCGGCTGGTTCTGGAACTCGGCCGGTGCAGTTGACTGATCGACAACGCAAACAGTTGGTGGCTCGTCATGCCAAGGTGAATAGTGCCTCGAACAAAACGGAACGGGAGGCTCCCATCGAACCTGCCGGTGACCGCAAGACTCCTAACTTTGTGGCTCGTCACGCCAAGAACAAAACGACGACACGAGCCCTCAAACCGCCGGCCGAAGGACCACCTGATGAGTATGAATCGGAACCTCCTCGTATTGGATTGCCCAGTCATTCGCAAGGCAAGTTCGCCAAGGCAACACGTGCCTTCCAGCAATCGTACCGCCCTCCTCCAAGCTACTATTCCGCCGCTGAATCGCAACCTTCCATTGTTGAATCGACCTCTCGGGATTCGCAAAGTGTTGCCAAGAGTACCGATGAATCCATTCGGTCTCATGGAACCAGTGGTTCTGGTAGCGTCGAGTCCGATATTCGTGTACTCAGGTCCATTTTGAGGCGTCCGAAGCGTGCCAAGGAACATCATCCTATCACGGCCTCCAAACCTGTGTATGCAACTTATGATGAGAGTACGATTACGGATCCCATGCAACGTGCAGGACTTCGTCTGTTGTCAGCTGCTATCATTCCGATTCAAACTGAGGCTCGACGTTTCCTTGCTATGCGTCGTGCCTTGACGAGAATGTGGGCCTTGATTGTTATCCAAACCTATGCTCGAAGGTGGATGGCCAGGAAGGCTTACAATGAGGAGAGAAATTCCATCATCAAGGTTCAAGCCATTGTGCGTGGAGGACAAACCCGTACCGATATCATCTGCCAGCATGTGTGCGCCATTGAAATCCAACGTCATGTCCGTGGTTACTTGGCCACCATGCGTGTCTATGAAGATATCTACAAGGTCACGATGGTGCAAAGTCATGTGCGCATGAAACTTGCCATGGATGAAGCGACAAGGAGAATGGCATTGGTCATTCAACTACAAGCTGTAGCCAGAGGTTTCTTGACCCGAAAGCGTTTGGAGTACAAGCAAGCATGTGCCGTTGCTATTCAAGCTAACTGGCGTTGCTTCTTCACTCGTCTCACGTACCAATTCGATCTTTTGGATATTATCATCGTTCAAAGCGTTTGGAGACGTCGAGTGGCAACACGCAAGGTGGAGGCACTTCGCCAAGCTCGACTCAATCGCTCCGCCACCATCATTCAAGCCAAGTGGAGGTCGTATGATTGCAACATGAACTACTTGCATTATTTGGCAGATGTATTGCTCGCGCAGAGTGCCGTTCGTCGATATCTGGCCCGCAAGCGTGTACGAACCATCAAGAACGATGCAGCCGTTAAGATCCAAAGTGTTTGGCGAGGGTTTGTTGCATACGCCGATTATATGTTTTCGATTGCCGATATTGTCGTTGCCCAAAAGGTCGCTCGTCGTTACCTTGCCCGACAAGTTGTGAAGAAGATGCGGCTATCGAAATACACGGACGCTGCTTTGATCATTCAAAAGCATTGGCGCCGCCACGTGAGTGCCAAGAAGATTCAACATGCTTGGAAAATGCATGTGTTCAGACAAGACCGAGAACAAGCCGCTACCACCATCCAAAAGCAATGGAGATGTTTCGTTCATGAAACAGAGTATGTGGTTATGAAATACGAGCATCATGCGGCAAGGTCGATTCAAGCTGCATGGAGGAAGTTCTGGTGTTTCTCGAATTTCATCATCACATTGGACTGTTCTATCCAAATCCAGGCTTGTTTCCGCGGGTATTCGCAACGTCAAAAGTATCTAACGATGCGACAAGCTGCTGTTGTTATGCAAAGTACTGGCAGAATGTACGTTGCAAAGAAGGAAGCCTCCCGCGAGCGTGAGGCGTTGGAGCTTGTTGCCCGTGCGGAAGCTCTGCAACGGTCGGAGCAAACGGCAGCCACTGTCATTCAACGAAACGTCCGAATGCACCAGTGTGTCTTGTCCTTGAAATACTACTACGCTTGCAGAAAGATCCAAAGCCGCGTTCGAGGTCAACAAGCCAGAACTGCTGTGCGTATGTATGTGTCTGCACGAACGATCCAAACGTCCTGGCGTCGGAAACGTCTACAGGACGCTTACAAATGCTACTGCGCATCACGAACTATTCAGAAGTACTGGAGAGGAAAGAGAATGCAAACGGCTTATCGCTACTACTGCGCAGCGCGAAAGATCCAAGCTTTGTGGCGCTGCAAACGTATGTTCACTGCCTACCGTTTCTATGTGGCCGCTCTCACTATCCAGTCAGCATTCCGTGCTCAAAAGGCAAGACGCGATGTTATGGTTCTCCGCGGCGAGCACTTGGCAGCTACGTTGATTCAAAGTGCTTGGAGAGGTTTCGTTTGCTACACTGACTACATCTTCACGGTATCTGACATTATCAGCACCCAGAAGATTGTGCGTCGATTCTTGGCAAGGAAGAAATTTGCTCCCCTTATCACTCAAAACGTGGCACTTCGAAAGTTGGAGAAGAAGAGCAGCACTGCTATCCAAGCTGTGGCCCGTGGTTTCATCGAGAGACAGCGATATTGGTACATCTTGGGTTGCACGATGCAGATTCAGAGCTGGATGCGTGGTCGCCTCGTGCAGATGCAAATGAAGCGAGAGGCTTGGGCGAGGTTGAAGCTCCAATGTTTTGCCCGTCGCTGCCTAAGCCGACAACAGTACTTGCAGAAGAAGTTCATTCTCATGCTCATCACGACTGCTGACCAAGAACGCACCAAGAAGGTGGCTGCTATGGTTATCCAAGAACGGGCTCGAGACTTCTTGGATGTGAAGCGTCAAGACCGAGCAGCAAGAATTATCCAACGGTTCTTTTTGATGGTCAAGTCTGAAGTTGATCAAATGATCAAGGCAACGAAACGTAGGAGGACAATGAAGAAGAAGATGAAGAACCGAAATGAGAAGGTAGAAGATGAATTGCTAGACGATTGCTGGGAAAGCGCCATGTCGCAAGGCGTATCCAACGAGAACAAAGCGGTCAACCATGGTCCACTTGGCTATTGGAAACCTCCCAGACAGATTTCGACTACGGCATCAAAGCGTCGTACCGAAGATCGACCCTCTGCTATTGTTCGGTTGAACTACGACGATGATCATAGCGAATTTTCTGGATTGACAGCGAACACTGGCAATTACATTCGGCAACCATTGTCCCGCAAAAAGCAACACAACGTTGTCACTAGAGATGAGGATCTGGAGCTTGAGGAAGCTTTCATTGATGCTCAGATCTTCACAGCGAAGGAGAGAAGGACCCAATCCTTGGGGGGTCCGAGTCGAACTCGGAAGACTGGTGCTACCACCCGTGTGAAGGTCGTCTCCCGCGCTGTGTAAACATGCGTTGTACTACTGTTAAAATGAAGAGTATAGTTATTGTGTTGTTGTTTCGATTTGTTTTATGTTTCCAAGAAAAATAGTTCCGATCACGTTGTACGTACCTGAAGGCTTTGGATGGTTTGTATTGTTGTTGAATCTCACAACGTTCAAGGGGGGTCTTATACCCCAGCAACGTTGCGATCTACAAAACAAGGCACAGTTTGGACAGCAGTTGGGTTTGCTATTGACCCCACTTGATCACCACGCATTAGAGTAGCTAGAACAATTGGAAAATGGCGATCTACATGAAGGATTCCGTGAATTGAAGCGCCAGAAACAAAGAAAGGGTGACGCTAGACACTTAGAGCACGGAATTTTCACACAAAGGGAAGGGCAGAAGGGAAAAGAGGAAGCTATGTACGATCATACTAACGATAGCATATCTTCCCGCAAGAGAGGAAATGAAATCGTCGAGAATCCCAGCCGTGGACCAAGGAAGCAGACATAAAGGAGGATCCGGAAGAAGCTGCTACCCCCGGAGGGTAAGCGCTGAGCCTTGTCTTGTTTCTCTTGCGACTGTGCTTTCTCTATTTTTGTGTTTGGTTCCCCTTCCTTTTTTTGTGGTTGATTGGGAACTTCGTGCAGATTAGTCCTATGGTTCATTGGGTTGGAACGGCCATGTCCCATTTGCAAGGCCTCTTTAGTGCCCTCTTTTGTTTGACCAATCCAGACATTTGGCGATCGTTTTTCATCTTGGTGACTTGTAGTCGAGCGACTGCCGAAGGTCTTGAGGATGCGCCTGATCTACGTCCAAAAAGCACTGCGGGGAACAAGTTGTCTATGAGCCGCACCAGCTTCGCCGTGACGCAACATGCTGGTAGTAGCCTGACACAACAGATGCAACACCGCGGTAGTAGTGATCTTGTTCGGAATGAGAATACAGACTCTGCGAGGCAAACTGACGAAGGGGACGAGGTGGAACTCGGGAAAATGGATACAGAAGTTGTGAAAGAACTACCAGACCAAGAAGAAGGTCCGTCAACAACACACTGCCATCATCAGGATGATCAGGATGATCAGGATGAACAGTGAAGAATGGGAACATCAGAGCAACAAGTAACAAAATAGCGTGATAGTAGGGGTAGTACCGGTACTCGTAGCAACTGTGACGATGTTTGGAGAATTAGAATCCCGACAAACACTATTGTTTTAGTCAAGGGGGGGGGGGGTCTCCTGTATCTTGGGTGGATGCTTTACCTAGCATGTGTGAAGGTGCTAGTAGTAACCAGCCATTAGGAAGCACGTGTTGTAATACTGTTAAATTCAAGAGTACCAGTATAGTTATTTTGATGATGGTTCCATTTGTTTTGTTTCGACAAATTATTTTTTATGTTTTCAAGAAAATAAAAGAGAGTAGTCCCACCTACTAGTAGGAATGTGTGTGGTTCGGTAGGCTGTGTGTGCAATATCGAAAGTATTTGCTTGTGGCTAAGTTTCAACCTCTTGAGTTGATCATAACATCTAATCTTCGTCCTTATGGGCGCTGGGGCTGTAGGCTGGACTTGCTGGCGAATAGGCAGGGCTGGTAGGGCTGTATGCTGGCGAAGTCGGACTGTAAGCTGGAGAAGTTGGACTGTAGGCAGGACTTGTTGGGCTGTATGCTGGAGAAGTCGGACTGTAGGCTGGCGACGTTGGACTGTACGCGGGCGACGTGGGACTATAAGCCGGCGAAGTAGGCGAGTAGTTTGGCGACGTCGGGCTGTATGCAGGCGAGGTTGGACTGTAAGCCGGCGAAGTAGGTGAATACTGTGGCGAGGTTGGACTGTAAGCCGGAGACGTCGGAGAGTATGCTGGTGACGTTGGGCTGTAAGCCGGTGAAGTCGGACTGTAGGCAGGAGAGGTTGGACTGTACGCTGGTGAAGTGGGGCTGTAAGCCGGAGACGTAGGGCTGTAAGCAGGCGATGTTGGTGAATAGGATGGTGAAGTTGGAGAGTATGCAGGCGACGTGGGACTGTATGCCGGGGAAGTAGGAGAATAAGCAGGCGAGGTAGGGCTGTAAGCAGGACTTGTAGCACCGTCACTGCCATAGCTACCACTTGCGAATCCTTGACCGTACGATCCACTGGCTGGCGAGTAACCTGGGGAGAAACTGGCAGCTCCAACGGCAGGACTAAACGCGGCACTTCCGTCCACAAATGGAGACATCTCTGCACCTCCACCAACCATGGGACTGCTGGCGAAAGGTGTCGAAGCATATGGCGTGGCAGATCCAACACCACCTCCTCCTCCAATGACGCCCAGCCCATCCTTATCGCTTCCGAGCTCATCGGCGACAATTTCGACGGCCTCCATGACAGCCTTTTCATCCAAAAGAAGTTCCATGTCACCTGTCCCAACACGTGCAAGTTGGCCCATCATAATGTTCTCTGTCACTCCCTTCAAGACTTCCTCCTCAGCGTAGACAGCAGCATCCATCAACATGTCAACCGTTTCTTCGAACGAACAACGGAGCAAAGGTCCAGAGTCTACACGGTTGATACCGTGACGATCAATGGCCATCAAGTGACCTTGCATAGTCATGACATCGACAAGACAGGCCAAGTGACGATAGTTCACGTAGGAACCATCAAAACTGATAACGTTTCGAAGCTCTCCCAACAGAGCTCCTCGGACTCCTTCAATTCCCAACGTAACAAACACCTCAACAATGTCGTTACTGATTGTGCGGCTGTAGTCAACATAGTCAACACCAAGGACACCCATGAGATTGGTTCCATCTGTTTCCAGAACCCATTCATTTCTGGTACCGAAACCCTTATCATTGTCCCAAATGGTTCGCTTTGCTCCTCCACGCATGAACACCTTCTTGACGTGATCCACACCACGCAACTTAAGGCTGCCCAGCAGAGACTTTTCCAGGCGCTTCAAGAAAACGTCATCTTCTTGACCGACCTCGACCTCTTGCATGGGGTTTCCATCTTCACCCATAGTTTCCGCATTAGGATTGTAGGGCACATCGTTGACAATACGAATACGAACGACCAAGTCTTCAGCGTTATCATCGGAATGCTCCACGTTCAGATCGGTTCCATATTCATTGCCAACTTCCCGGACGATTTCGCTCATTTGAATCTTCTTGACAAAGACAACGTCCTTGTCTAATTCAATGCGCAATACCCAAGGACTCATGCGACGGATGTCATCTTCCGTCTTTTCGGCAAAGTCATAGAAATCCTTGACAAACTCCCTGTCCTTGGCGACGACAGTGTTCTTGACGTCAGGATCGTAGTAGATTTCCGTTCGCTTGACAATATCCTTGAGTACAGTGAACTCGAGCATACTGACGACCAACTCAGCAATGTTACGGTCGCCACTCACTGCCTCTTGCAAGAAAATGGTAAGACCAGGTGTCTTAGGCGACTTGGCGACGTTGATAATCTCCTTCAGTCGAGGAACTCCCAAAGTAACGTTCTTGGCGGAAACTCCGGCATAGTGGAATGTCTGTACACGAGAAATGGTTTCAGATTGTGAGATAAAAGCCTACCAATTCTCCACCGTAGGAACACTTCCCGGATACGTACATTCAAGGTCATTTGTGTCGCAGGCTCACCAATCGATTGAGCGGCCAAGACTCCCGTCATTTCTCCTGGGTTAACCTTGGCAATGTGGAATCGAGTCTCCACTTCTCCAATGACCCAGTTCAAGGCAGCTTCCGACAGACGGAATTCCTTCAAGACACGCTTACTGCTCAACAAACTGCGGATGAGAATACGGTACAAAGTGGTAGCGTTGGCTTGGGCTTCCACCGAAAGCGGATCGTCTCCAACGACAACCACAAGTCGATCCAGCATTTCGTTGACCTTGCGAATGACCACCTTTGGGTGCAAATCCGATGGTTGACCGCGGTCGATACGGAATTGACGCAAGGCATTGTGAATGACACGACGAACGTTTCCGGGCGCATAGGAAGATTCGTCTGACTCGCGACCGGCCTCCCGATTGGCCATGACAACACGCAGAATCGCTTGATCTTCCCGCAAGGTTTCGGCTTCCTTGTCCAAAATCAGTTGTACTTCCGGATCACTGCGGCAATCATCCAAGACATCCACTTCCAAGAATGGAATGTTCTGTTCATCGTACCCAAAGTCGGCATCGCTGGTAGTCAAAACGAACTTGTCTTCAAACTCTCGCTTGGCCAAGGTCAACGAGTCAAAATCTTGACGTTCAATCCATACAGCATCCATACCATCTTCTCCGTACAAGAATTGGACGACCTGTCCCATGGATGTACGGACGGTACCATCGTAGCGAGCCATGACGGTCTCCATGGCCTTGACCAATCGACGTTGAATATAACCGGTTTCAGCAGTCTTACAGGCAGTATCAATCAAACCTTCACGTCCTCCCATGGCATGGAAAAAGAACTCTTGGGGGGTCAGCCCACGCAAGTAACTATTCTCCACAAATCCCCGAGATTCGGGTCCCAAATCATCCTTGGAAAAGTGAGGAAGTGTTCGTTTCTTGAATCCATACGGAATACGCTTTCCTTCCACGTTCTGTTGTCCGACACAAGCAATAATCTGGGAAATATTAATGAAACTTCCCTTACTTCCAGCGGTCACCATGGCCTTGACGGAGTTGGTTTCATCCAAAGATGATTGGGCGGACTTTCCAGCGTGATCACGGGCTGTATTCAGAACCTTGTTGACAAGCTGTTCAAAGGACTCCATCATAGTGCGACCGGGTTGAATTTCCAACTTTCCTTCCTTTCCACGTTGACCTTGTCGGACAAGATCCAACACTTGCATTTTGGCCTTGTTAATGGTAGATTCAATTTGACGCATGGTATCGACATCAGCGACGGCGTCACAAGCACCAATACTAAAGGAATGTTGCAAGACCCAATAGTTGACCAACTGTTGGACTTGATTCATGAACCGAGCTGTTTCTTCATGACCTTGATCCAACCAGGCCGTGTGGATCAAACCACCCATACCTGATCCAATCGTCTTTTTATCAATGGTTCCTTCCAAAAGCTCTCCTTCTTGGATGGTGACCATGTGATCGTAGGCATTGAAAGTATTGGGCATGGTTTTTCCGTCGGGTCCCTTGGGAGGTCCATTGTTGGCCTTGGACTTGAGGTTGACCGCAGGAAGAATCATACTGATCAACTGCTTTCCAGTCCACAATTCCTGAGGCTTGCAAATGGCAGGAATAGGAATACGACCATTCCATTGGGTGACCCACATGAGCATGTTGAAACACAAATCCTTGGTAATAAAGGTGTTTCGCTTGGTCATTTTCTGCGTGGCCAAGAGCGTATCTTGGACGATACCCATGACGGGCCGATTGGATTGTCCACTGACAATGACGCGGGGGGACAACATCATGAGCTCGGCTTCGGCACGGGCCGGAAGCGACTGGGGGACGTGAAGATTCATCTCATCTCCATCAAAATCAGCATTGTATGGCGAGGTACAACTCAAATTGAGACGAAAGGTGGACCAATCCAAGACCTTGGCTCTGTGTCCCATGATACTCATTTTGTGCAGCGAGGGCTGTCGGTTGAAGAGAACGACATCATCATCTCTCAAATGACGCTCCACAATCCATCCTTGAGCCAACAACAACTCGGACTTGTTCTTGACATACCGCAAATCAATACGAGTACCATCACTACGAATGATATGTTTGGCTCCCGGATGTTGGGTAGGACCATTGGAAACCAACTGAGTCAGCTCTTGCAAGTTGTAGGCCGTGACACGTTCCGGGACGGTCAAGTTCATGGCAACGGAGCGAGGAACTCCGACTTGATGAATTCCCAGGTTAGGATCGGCCGTAATGACAGTACGAGCCGAAAAGTCGACACGCTTTCCCATGAGATTTCCACGAATTCGTCCTTCCTTTCCCTTGAGACGCTGCTGAATGGTCTTGAGCGGACGACCCGATCGCTGGGTGACTTGTGGCATACCACGCAACTCGTTGTTCATAAAGGCAGCCACATTGTGTTGGAGAGCTTGCTCAAACTGCTCGACAATGATATTGGGTTCTCCATTCTGAATGGCATTGCCAAGGGCAATGTTGGACTTGATGACGTTGACCAACTGATGGGTCAAGTCATCCTCCGAGGCGGCCCCACCTCCGACACTGACACTGGGACGGACATGGAGGGGCGGGACGGGCAGGACTTGACAAAGCAGCCAGTCGGGACGGGCGTGTGAAACATCCAATCCCAACAACTTCATGTCTTCTTCTCGCATGGTCTGGAAGAGACGCACCACCACTTGTCCACTCAAAAAGTGCTTGGAATCGCCACCAGTAGCACCCCCTCCATGGGAGGGATCGTCTTGGAGTTCTACCTCCAGATGCAATCCTACCTTTGTGATTTTCGGCTGCAAGCCTTGACAGTGATCACACTTCTTCTTGTTTCGGAGAAGATTGTGAAAGGCATCAAGACGACGGGAACGCTTGTGGATGGACTTGCACTTTTGGAAGCGAAAGTCCTCGCCATCGAGGCGGATGCGAGCACAGTGGTAACAAATGCAGCGCAAGGACTTGAGGACGACATTGATGAAGCCTTGGTGGTAGACAGGACGGGCCAATTCCAAATGACCAAAGTAACCAGGGTCCGACTTGTCGTGCAGACTACCAAGACGAGGATCGTTGGCTCCTCCGTAGACGGGTTGGCCTTGAACTTGCGTCTCGTACCGCGTCACTCCGGCAGGGATTTTGCGTCCATTGACTGTAATGGCTTGGGTTACCGAGTATTGTCGCTACAGTTGGTATTATTATTGTTTGATTGCATGGTAATGACATGACAATGGCATGGTTGTTTGGACGAGGAACAACGGTGAGACACGCGCAAACAACACAACGTCTACCATCACGCAAGCACATCCATGCAACCAATGCAAGTCATATCATGCCATGCCAGTCATGCCAGTCATGCCATTCACATGATGATACTCACCAACTCGTTGGGATTGACAACTCCAAACTGAAGCTTCTTAATGCGTCGCATTCGAACACGAGAGTAACCAAAGTTCTCCGATCCCATTCCCAAGTTGGTGGCTCCTGCTTGACGAGCCGCCGACATGATTGCAGATTGTTTCTCTTCTGTACGAGAGTACCTCCTCTTTCCTATCTACCTACTAGTATGTCCTACAGATACTCCTGCTGCAGTTAATGCTGTTGCTGCTGCTGCTGCTGTTGTTTTTATGCCAAGTCCAAACAACCCACCAGAGCAACAATGAAACTCAACCGTGCGGCATCGGCTCCCGTCTGCACTGCCTGCCCTACCGGTACTACGGCTGTACGTGTAGATGTAGTACCGTACCCTCTCTGGTACTCATTGTACACGTTCTGTACGTCAGCGACATGTGCGGCGCTCCTCCTCTCTCCCTCCTCTGTCGTCGTGTGTGACCCGTGTATTTGTACTGCAATACATATGTATGATACAAACAATAAATACAAGCACTCTGAGACCACAGCATGCCTACCACAAGTTCATTCTTATTTCTACGTTCTACGGTCGTCCATTAAGGATTCGCTTCGTTTTCCGATACCCACCGACGCAACAGAACCGTTCCATCCCACGAACCTGACAAGGTTCCTTCCATCGTTTCCGTTTGATAGTCGGGTTCTGATGACAATCCATGATTCTTACCAAACAGGTGCATGTTCGAAATGGCATCGGCATGGCCCGACGGCCGGGAGGATTCCAAATGGCCTTGCAACATATCCCATTCACGGACAATGGCATCCGATCCAATGCTCCAAATGCGACGGGTAGGATGGGTGACACTTCGGCACAAAAAGACAGGGCCAGCGGCGTGACCAGGCTCTAGTTCCATACAATGGCTCATGGTTGCACGAGGGTTCCGGGCCATTTGACAGGGTTGATTGCCTCGGATAGGTTTCTTGCCACCACCACCACTACCAACACCTCCCATAGTGTTGTAACTGCCGCTACTTGGATTGTTTTGAGACAAGACACGGAAATCCCAAGTAGCAACACTGCCATCAGATGCAGCCGACACCATCATGGGGTCCGTACGAGATCCGACCAACATGTCAGAAATGGGAGATGTGTGATGCCGCAACAAAAACAATGGAGCACTTTGGATACGAGCATCCCACAAGGCCAACGAACGGTCACTGGAGCCGGTCACGATCGTGTTGGAACCCCAATATTGGACGTGTGTGACCCAACCGGAATGGCCCGACAAGACGTGCAAACATTTGCCGCTTGTGGCCAAATCCCACACACGAGCGGTCCGGTCGGCACCGCCACTCAACAGCCGGTCACCGTGCCAAGCCGTTTGGATGCATTGGATACGTCCGGTGTGACCACTCAATACACTAATGGCGTCTCCACCACGTGCTGCGCGTTGGGCAGTCTTATCAGTCTCGGTGGCGGTATTGCCGGATCGTCGACCGCTCGTGCTGGGGGCTCGCAACGACCATAGTTTCACCAATCCATCGGCACCACCTGTCACCAGAGAATCGGGACGGTACACTTGCGATGGCAAATCCATACAGGTGACTCCACCACGATGGCCTGACAAGGACCGACCGCGTAGTGAAAAACGGAGTCGACTTTGGACTCCACTCGAATAGCGGGATGTGCCACCCCCTGCTTCGGCGTCTTCGTGGACGGCCAACAAGGCGGAGCAAATGTCACGGACGGACCACACGCGCAAATCTCCACCGGTGGTTCCAGCGGCGACGCGACTGCCATCCATGAGATCCAAGAATTCTTCTGAAGAAGGTTCATCGGGATCAAGAGCAACCGTCGGATGATGTCCACCTCCAGAAGCAGCGGCGATGCAACTCACAGCGCCGACTCCGTATTCGCCATCCGACGAAGACCCAACACCCGAGCGAATCGCACTTCCCCAATCCAAATGAATACCATGCACACAAGGTTTATGATCTCTATCACTTTCCTCTTCAATCGAATAGGCAAGGAACACTCCTCCGTCCAGTCCTCCCGTCACTACGACAGAAGATCCAAATGAGCCCAAGGCGGTCACGGCAGATCGTGGCAATCGATCTTCAGGGTTCTTTTCATCTTGCGTCATACTTCGTGGCTGCGAACGTGCCGATGGAGCCGCCGGATGACACCATCCAACTTCTGTCCATTTGCCCTTGCCCCTTCCACTATCGACTGGCTCTGACATGTCTTCTTGGCTGCGAGCAATCATACCCAACTCCACCGAGTCTGCAGCGGCCGCGGAAGAATCTGCTTGATCTCGACGGACAGAAATACGTCGCGCGAGAACGAGTAGCTGGCGACCACGATCATCGTTCAACCAACGATACGATTCACTGGCGCGCATGGCAAATCGAGAAAGTTCAACACCTGGGATTCCATATCCCACCATTTCATACAAGGTTGCCACTGCAGCTTCGTATTCGTAGTCATCATCTTCGTCTTCATCATCATCGTCTACGCTCTTGTCATCCAACAGCCGTGAATCCGTAGATTTGCGTTCCGTTTGACGATCATTCAAATGCAAGCTCATAACTGTTTCCCACACAGAGAGTTCTGCAAAGATGGGGTGCATACCAATCTTGGATGTCATTGTAATGACGTGACGGTTTTGAACTTCTTCTTCCTCCTCTTCCTCCTCCTCTTCGTCTAGAGTAAAGAAACCAGCGGTCAGGGTCAACAAGCGATAGGCTGCTTCATATTCTTTGAATTCCATACAAGAATCCAACATGGCACAACTCAGTGTAACGAGACAATCAAATGGAATGGGATCCAATCGAGATGCCGATGCCTGCGATGCACCCTGTCCACGTCGGCTCGGTCGTATGCGTTGACTGTCCAAACGAGATCGTTGGGACATGATGGACAAGAGGAATCGCTGGGCAGTAGGATTCCGCAAAGCCTTTTCTGCTTCAGCCAACAGATCACGACCATTGTCAAGGAATGGGTTGGCTGTCCCTCTTGTCTTGTTCTTGGATCGATCGAGGCAACGCCGAATTATATCTCGGTCTTTGGCGTCAGCCACTCGTTGTTGTTCCGGTGTTAGAGTAGACTGCCGGAGAGAGTTGGAGCCAGAGGCCTTGAGTGTATCGTCGAAATCAGAAGGAGACGCCGAGGAGATGAGACTCGTGAGATCAAGTACAGATTCTTTGGAGGCTGCAAGACTTTCATGTGCAAAGGGCACTTCCACACCGGTATCCTCTGTTTGAGCCTGGGAGAGTAACCAAACGCGATACCGGCGCTCGCCAATAGCATCTCGCAGTTTGACCTTTTCCTTTGGCTTCGAGTTTTCATCCTCAACCGAAATTCCAAACAAAGGTTGATATTTCAAAGCATCACCTTCGGAAACAAGGAGGGAAGTTGTGAAGGATGACATTGTGCTGGCGTCTCCGCCGGTCAGATAGTCATCATCACGTTGCAAATCACCGAAGCTTTGTTCCATGATATCCTCTTCACTATTGAAGTAGAATTCATCTTCCGCTGAGAATGGGTCATCATCATTATCGTTGCCATTTCCAACACGGTAGGTTGGAACCTTGTCTTCCAACTTTTGCAGCCATTTGACTAGGCTTGACATGTTCTTTTCCGTTCGAGGTCCTCCCTTGTCCGCACGACCCACTGTTTTATCTTGGCTAGGATCTTCCCAGGCTTCCATGACTTCGTGGAAGAACGCAGTGTCCTCATCCTCCAAAGTCTCCAGTAATTGTTGGAAGTTCTGTGTGTTCACCAACGCCGATAGGAAACGTTTTGAACGCATCGAGATAACCTTTCCACCAGAGCGGGTGCTTGCACCTTTATGATCCCGACGGTCCTCCAAAATTGCAGGGGATACTTTGAGAAATTTATCTCGATTGAAAACTTGTCCCAAACATTCTTGGTACCCACGTAACATGCCGCACACTTCGATCGCAATGGAAACACGAAACTCCCGTTCCGCGAGACTTTCAGATTCCAATCGAGGCAACGATAGCTCGTTCATGTCTGCAGGGAATTCCTCATCCATTGCTTCCTCTGCTCGAAGCAAACGATATACCGCCTTGGTCACATTGGCAGCAGTGGACGAGGGAAGAGGTAGTGGATTCTTGCTATTCTTTTTGGAAGTCCTTCGTCCATCAAAGTACTCCGAGCCAGAAAAGCCGTTGTCCAAATCCACAACTACCACATCATCCAAGGCGCGTGGGTCTACCAATGCAAGGTTACATGAAGGGATTCCCAACAAATAGGAGAGAGGTGCCTCGACAAACTCAAGCATTCCAATGGGCAAGATTGGAATGTAGGGCAGAGACCATACGAAGGGATAGATGAGGGCTGTAACGACCTCGGCGACCATGGCAATGTCGGCAATGTCTTGAGAATGAATCAAGACCTTGCATTCCGTCAAAATGGCTGCCAACATGAAGTTCAGTCCCTCCGCTCCCAACAATCGACAAACGGACACGACCGCCTTGCCATGAGGCAGAGCAGGCAAACCAGTTCGTGGGGGGACAGACACAAAGAAACGATCCCCTGCAAAGAAAGGAATGGAACAATTCACAGCACCAGCAATAGGCCGTTGATACTGAACAATGAGCTCTTGCAGGGTTGAATGCACATCTCCAAGTTTGGTCACAGCGTCAGATGTGCCAATCTTGGGTACAATATTTTCACACAAACGCAAAATCATGGCTTCCATGATTCCCACTATGGGCAAACTGGTCGTCAAACAAATTGCCATGGGTACCCATAACTTTCGGGGAGACCCTCCTCCTGGGAGCTCTGGAGCAGGAGCATAGAATCGAAGAACTGCAGCATATGTCTTTACCAACTTAGAACCGTATTCATCCGAGTTGGACGCAATAACGAACCAATTGAAAGTAGTCGTACAATTCAGAACAGCATCAAACGCGGCCATAGAGAACGCCAAAGTTGGTGGGGACGATGCCGAGAATCGTTTCAGATTCAAATCCGTGTGAGATGGCGGCGATGTTCCTTTCCATAAACGAGCACCTTCCGGAAAGGCAAACCACTGAATCATTTCAGGCAACAAAGCATTCCGACCATTTTTCTGATGGAACTCATTGTTCGGCGGGAACTGTTCCAATATGACCGATTCCGGGGACGTCTCCAACCAACCCTTGGCATCTTCAGGGACTTCCCCGACATCACGACATCCGACAACGGCCACAAAGTCCACAACACCCGGCTCCAATATGGGATCCACATTAACTTGCTGTTGCTTTTTCTCTTCCTTGGGTGCCGCATGACCGTGTGGCGTAGTGGGTGGAATGGCCAAAGAGGATCGATGCGTCGTCATGGACAGTGAAGTAGCTGCGTTGTGGGCTGTCGCTTCTGGATCTTCCTCCGGAATTTCCAACATGGGAGGTTCCACTTGTTCTTCTCGAGAATTTTGTCGTTGGGGAGAGGATATTTGAATCTCCAAAAGAATACTGGGGCCCTTCTCGGTCGATCCCTTGGGGTCCAATGAATACCATTGTTCGACACGAGTCGTGCGACGTTCATGCAAGGACAAATCGGAAAATGGAATGACCAAGGAAGCCAACGTACTATCGCGGGTCAAAGGTTCATCCATCACCTTGGATTCTTCTGACAAGGGTTCCAAAGCCACATTGTATTCTGCCACACTAGCAGATGTACCCCCGGTATTGCTCGTGGCCGCTGTCGTGGCCGTCACTCCCGAAATTGTCGTCAATTCACCCGAGGCTCCATCTTGATTGTCCACCAACATGCGAGCAACGGCCGCCGCTGCTTGAGCCGCTTCCAATTCAGCTGCCTTGCGATTCGTAGCCTTTCTCCACAAGGCACGGAGTCCACCGGATGTCGAATTTCCAATATCATCTTCCGAGGAAGCCGAAAACGTCCGACTCACTTGCCGTACAGGTTCTCGAGGATTCCCAGTTGTGGACGACGCGCCATGGTTACTATTCATAATTCCTGTACTGGCATGTCCCGATCCCGCCGACGAGAGTGTTGCATTGGTCCCTGTCGAATGTGTCGATTGATTATGTGCCGCCGTCATGATGCGATGCGTCGGTGACGCATGCATGGACGGATCCAACAAACTGGCTTGCATGGGAGATCGTTTCCAATTGGTAGCGAGTTCGACGGCCTTGGCAGCCAATTCAATCGACAAGGACATTTGCGGAAGCCGAATGGTATCCCATCTCCACTCTTGATGAAAATCCATGGATCCATTGTCCCGTTTGCTCATGATTTTGGGAACCGTGGTGCGCAGCAAGGTTGATGGAGCTGCGCCATGACCACTTCCACTGCCGGAAGCTGTATGATCCATAGCCCATCCCAATTTGAGAACAGGACAAACAGGAACATTGGGAAGGACTTGGAGCGGCAAATCGACAGCCGACAAGACACGAACTGTCACCGTCCACGTCAGAGCGGAATGATGGCTGCTGGCCGTCAAGGAGGACGATGACATTGCTTTTTCTCGTGTCATTTTATGCATCATATCCAACGTGTCATCGCCACTGCGTCGACGAGCCAATCGTCGTTCCACTTCTCCTCGTGCATTAGATGTCGTAGTAGCAGAAGTATGTCCACTCCCCCCACTTCCAACGGATGCACCACCACTCCCCGTCGATCCTCCCATAATGGCCAAATTGGGAGACGATCCTGCACGAGAAGAGGAAAATCCAACCATGGACTGGGCCCGTTCCGCCGCTCTAGCTTCCCGACGTTCCTTGAGTCTCGTGGTCAAATCTGTGGTTCTAGCTCCTTCGGGCGACAACAAGGTATCTTCGGCACTCATGGAACGCGGAGGAGCTCTCCGGACGGGAGCATCCTTGGGACGGGCACGGAATTTTTCGTTTCCAATGATACTATTCGAGTGAGGCGGTGCATGTCGGGTGGGAGCCGGTGGAGATGCCAAGGAAACAATGGTATCCACCTGTTCGTGAGGAACGGCATCAGAAAAAGTACTGGGAGGGGGTGGAATAGAGGGTGTGGAAGTAGCCTCTTTGGCTGCTTCAGCATGCAAGGCTGCCAATCGCTCCCGTCGTTGCATGGCGCGGGTCATGGCAGAATCCTCCCGACGAGACGCTGCTGCTGCTGCTGCTGCTGAAGCGGTGGAAGCACCATCTCTGGAAAGAGGAGGCATGGCAGGAGACGATTGGGTTCGCGTAGGAGAGGTTCTCGCCCTTGCCGCGGCTTCCGCTTGCATGCGCAATTCCCGTCGGGCCCGGACCGATGCCAATGGATCTGTGGTCCCGGTGGGGGAAGACGCCGATGCCAAGACTGCTGCCGCGAGTTCACTGGAATCATCGTCCGATGCCATGCGTCGTCGTCCTGCCCGAGGAGAATGAGGTCGTCTCCGCATGGCTGGCATGGCATCATGGGAGGAGGATCGGGTTGGTTCGGCTCCCCCACCACTGGCTCTGGCTTGTTCTCGTTCTCGACGCCGTTCTCGGACTCGTTCCACTGCGAGAGACGTTTCTTGGGATATCGCTGCGGAATGATCACTGTTAGTAATAGTACCTGTAGCAGCACCGCCACTACGCTGCATTCGTTCGGCACGCAATCGTCGAATTCGTTCAATTTCATCTTCACTGGAAATATTGGCAGCAGCTGCAGCCGCAGCACTACCACTGCCTGCTGTACCGGTACTGGCCACACTACCTCCTGATGGACTGAGCATCATGGCGGAATCCAAGGATTTGAGACGCCTTGGATCTCCACGACGCCGACCTGTCCCCGATGGCGACAAAAGACTCGAAGTTGTATCGGTAGTAGTGGCACTGTGATGGGTACCACCACTGTGGACAGAACTGGCTGCATCGGAGGATGCCGACAGGACAGTAGCTGTATCAGAAGATGAATGCTTGACGGATTCTCGACGACTCCGACGAGGGCGACCTTCTCGGTCTCTTGTACTGCTTGCTGTAGAGGCGGCCGAATGATGACTGGCCATGCTGTGATTGCTCATGGGAACTCCACCACTACTACCAGAACTATCCATACGAGCGCCTCGTCGAGGACTCTTGGAAGTCTTTCTTTGTGTATTGGAGTCGGGACGTCGTCGACGAGGACTGCTGGACATGATGCAAGATGGTGCTATTGATGGTGGTGGTAGCTAATACCAAGTTGTAGTCGGTAGTCGGTAGGTGGGTTGGAGGAAGAGCAGCAGCAGCAGTAGCAGTAGCAGCAGTAGCAG
>WXVQ01000243.1:0-27079 GCA_013372465.1 Nitzschia sp. Nitz4 | reverse complement strand
GTTCAGCGGAAGACGCAGTTGGATCATCTTAATCAAACATGTAATTCTCCACAGATGTGGGATTGCAAGAGTCCGTTGGATGCAACAAGACTTGCTTTGATTGTACCAGAATGACGTCTGCATTTGCCAGACGTTGGAATAATGTCGAAGATGCGATTTTTTTCTCGCCCTATCATCCAATGAGGAGGTACTCGTTCCGTAGTAGCGTGAGCGAAAGTGCATTGGTGTACTAGCAGCAGAAAGTGGCGGTGGTGGTGGGACTGAAGGAGGATGATGCCGCTCATTTTCCACTTCAATCTATCTTTCCTCCTTTCCTCGTCAATGCAGCAGGAAGTGGCTCTGGTACAACATCAACAATAAGAATATTGTTAATAACGTATCGAAATGATATTGTGAAATACTACTAGGTAGTGCTGTGGGAGATACGAGTGCCTACCTAGTACAGAGTGAAAGCGCTGAACGTGGCGATATGCCAATAATAATCTGTGAATGAAGTGTGACTTGAGTGATTGTGTATTGTATTGCTCACTACAAACAGGAGTAGCACAGGTAACTCCGTCGAATCGTTGAACTTCCATGAAACCAGTCTCCTCTGTCGGCTTTTGTTCACGACCTTGAACTCCTCACAAAATTTCGAGATTGGCATTGCAGCACTCAGCAACATCGATCCCACAAGAACACACAACTTCCAATATGTTTTCTCAGCTACTACTTCTCCTTTGTCTTTTTGCTGGACGAGCGGCTGCACATGGTCACATGTCGCGTCACTTGGTCATTGATGATCTCTCCATGGTCGTGATCATGGCTGATGCCTCCACAACACAAGGGCCTTATGATGAGGATGAGGAGGACTATGTATTCACCAGCGACATGACTGCCGCTGCCAAAGCAGGATCGGCTGGAGTTGACGAAGATAGAGATACTGTTTTGGGCGGAGTTCCTTTCAATCTTACTCTCAACATCTACGACCTTTCCAACTCTTCCAATGGATTTGCCAATGAGTATGAAGACGTCGAGGTGTATCTATGGCATTGTGATGCAGTTGGTATCTACTCCGCTGTTGATGGATCGCGCCAAACACTGGAGGACACGGATGGTCAAATGTGGCTCCGTGCCTACCAAGTCACTGGATCCGACGGTCAAGTGACATTCCAAACCATTCTTCCCGGGTGGTATACGGATCGAGTCATTCATTTCCACGTTCGACTTCGATTCCAAGGTGCCGATTACTGGGCAGCCACATCTCAATTCTTTGTGAATGACACTGCTCGTGCTCTTTACGAAGACCTTGAGCCATACGTCAACGATTCCATGGATCAGACTAGTTTGTCTGTCGACACTCACTACCTTTCCCTTGACTCGGACGTTGCAGAAATGCTCGTCGTCAACATGCAGGGATCTGTCGAAACTGGATTCGCTTCATCTTTTGATCTTGGGCTTCTTCCTTCTGACGAGTGGGAGAGTACTGATGACAGTGTTGGCGGTGGTGGTGGTGGTATGGGTGGTGGGGACGCACCCCCTGGAATGAACAATACAGACGGCTTTGGTGGACCTGGAGGAATGAACAACACCGACGATTTTGGTCCAGGAGGAATGAACCGTACTGATGGCGAGTTCCCACCAGGAATGGAAACTCCTGCGCCTTCCTCCACTAGCACCTTTGTTCCTACATCGGCGCCAACGTCTCCTACTTTGCCGACGAGTGCAGCAGAGGTTGCTGATGAGAGTGGCGCCTCCACTCAGGTTTCTATTGTTGCTGGTGTTGTGCTTGCAGCCTTGGGTTTCATGATCATGTAAAGAATTCAACCGACCACCATCTTTCAAAATTGAGATCAATATAAGAGAATCTCGTTGTTCCAGCACGACCCGTAAAAATGTCCAATCTAGCTAGAAAAGCATTCATTGCAACAAATATCTTCTGTAGTACTGTTGAGAGTGTGTTGTGAGCGTTAGGGGACCTTGTCTAGCCAGGTCCAAACAAATGGTGGAATTGTGCGTTCCAATCAATTCTTGGTATTTTCCCCTTGAGTCTTCTCTGTAGCCCTCTATCTGTCAACAACGAGGGAATGCGTCATATCCAACAGGTCTCGGAGGACACGGAACCGTGCATCAAAGCCCACGTTATGGACCTCCGTAGAAGAGCTTTCGAATGCTATCCCCAACTTCTCCAGCACAATGGGCCAAGCGGGCAAGGGAATGACTTCCGACTCATCCTTCTTCCTGGATCGGTTGAAATTCTGCAACGTCTGATGGACCAATGACACATGACGTATATTCTTTGCAGCAGTGCCTCCCTTCAACTGGAAAGCGCTTGTCAATTTCACGGTAAACAGTCGCGGTCTGCTCTCCACTAGAAACCGGAAGATTCGATGACAAGTTGCCTCATCCAAATGGAACACCTGTAAAAGGATGGACTCTACCAATGGGCTTTCCAAAAGCGCATCAAAGAACAAATCCATGTCCAGACCTAGTACATCTTTCACGTCCAGTTGTAGTGTCTTGAGGTTGGGGATATTTGAAAGATCCATGAGCAACAACGGTAGTACATGCGATCGATGATGCCGAAACGTGAGGTCCATGACAGGACACAGAGGGCTCGCTAACCACTCCAAAAGGGACAACGCTTGTTCCATGTGACGTTCCGAGTCATCAGGAAGCACCACCCGGAGTGTACGTAGGGAAGGCAACGCCATGACTGTTGAAACCAAAATGGATACTTCTTGCACCGAAAAGTTCAAAAACCACAAGTCCAGTGTGTGGATACGCGCTGCCGTATCCTTTGAAAAAATGGGGTGGGGCAGTTTTTGGGAGTTGCTTGTTTGGAGGACGATCCCTCGTACACGAGGTGCCAAGGAGGCGTATTGGCTATACAGTACTTCCACATCCTGGGGATGCATCGCCCAACCTTGAAAGTCCAGACATTTCAAACAATGAAACTCAGGCAAGCCTTCTAACACATCCTGATATATGTTACATTTTGGATCTTTGACGAGAGAGAGGTAGTGTACATATTCCAGAATGGATAGGGCACGTTTCCGAAAGGGAATATCCTCCCATGAGGGTTGCCCAGCGACGACCTGGCAGAAGAGAACTATGGACCAAGACCTATCCTTGATGCTCAATATTTCTTTCAAAACATCCCAAACAGTAGAATTCAAAAGATCACGGAGACTAATCTGTAAACCGTTGATGTCGGATCGCTGTCGAACAACATGCAATGCAGAAAGAAACTCTGACAAGTTGGTGGAATTCGTCCAACAATCTACTAGGCAGTATTGATGCCTCCTTGGAGCTGGCCACGCCTTGACGTCCGATAGACGGAGTGTATGGCGATCATGGATGTGTATGCCTTTGTCAAGGAGTTCCATGTTGATGAGGGATTACCAGAACGGCGCGACATTCATTGTTTCATGGTGCTTGACGGACAGGCAATAAGGCGTCGCGTTTGTCAAAGACTTATCAGGTTGTGTTTGACCACCTCGACCGAGATAGGTGATGCTCGTACGGAGCCGGGTTCAAAACGAACGTTGCGTGCCTTGCAACACAGAATGGCTTACAGAGTATTGCCATGCCCGGTACATCAGTGTCACAAGAAATAGAAGCTCCAACGCTTCGGTGGGATTTTCTGGAGAAAAGGTTGAGCGATGGGAGTCCATTCTCCTCACAAAATTCCTCATCCACGCCTTCATCAAAATGGTCATGATACTAGGAGGATTGGTGTTGTTCCAACCGAGGAACTACCTCTATGCTTCAAAGTTCGATTCATGGCCATCAATGAAGGAGCGTAACAGGTTTGCTCTTGACTGTTCTTATTCAGATAAAGCTTCAGTCATGACTGCGTTGGGATTGGTCGAAAGAAGAAACGATGTTGATGTCATTGACTTAGAATTTACTCATTTGCTTGACGATGAGATTCGACCTTTGCTGGATAAGTTATTCAAAAAGAAACCCTGGAAATGGCGCGTTTATGTGGTTAGCGGTGTCCCCCTTCCTGCAAATATTGACAGATCGCGACTCCAGACTGTTCTTTCAATCCTGAAGCCTGTGAGGTTTCTCCGCCTTACCTTTCATTCTACGTTTCATTCTTCCTTTCATTCTCAGGCTGATCGTTCCACTTATGTTGCAATCTCTCAGTGTTTGCCAAAACTTGATAATTTGGAGTTCTTGGATCTAGGTTATTGGGAGCTCGACCAGTATGCTCTACAAGATGTTTTGGGTTGTCCGTTCCTTCCTGTGTACACCAGGGTGTGTCTCGAACCCAAACTTCCGATCAATGATCCCGTGTTTCCCGATGAAACAGCATGCCGTATCCACTCCATTGACCTGAATATGTTCTCAAAGTCACCAGAGGTAGCAACGGCATTGCTGCAAGCAGTGACACGCCTTCCGGTTTTGAATGAACTTTCTGTGGAGTTGCCTTACACGAAGAACATCTACGCATACGCAGAACCTCTATCTATATTTTACGCGTGGCTAGGAAGTCCCAAGTGCCAGTTGACAAACCTAATCTTTTCTTCGTGTGTGGCTAATGAGCTGATGCCAGTGCTTCTTACAACTATTCCAAAGATACCGCTTCTAAAGGCCCTAAGGTTGAATCTTATATATTTGGACTGCTTTGACAATTTCTTTCATGCCATCTCGAAATCTCCGAATCTGAGTTGTATCTATCTTGGTTGCTATTTGGACAAAACAGTTCTTCAGAAGTTCTTGAAGTTCCAACTTGATTGGAGGCCACGTTTGTTGTCGATCGCAGGTATTAAACAAAGTGGGCTTGACCTCTGCCATTCTGTCTCACTCGTCTATCAAACCATTCAAAGTTTTCAGCAATCCTCCGAAAAGGGATCCTTCCCCATGTCCGCTTGGCCTTATTTTCTAGAGTTATTGGGTGACAGGATGCATAACCAATCCAGGACTGTGCATCAAGTTGGATTGGATTCCATCTTTCAGGCGTTAATACTCTCAAGCTATACCATTGACTGGAATTTGGTATTGGCAATCCATCCGGTGACGTCCACTAACAGGAAGTAGACACCGGAGATGTGGACAAGGACGTCTTCTCCTCAAGTACTGCTGGAAGTTTCTTGTTTCCAAGAGAAGAAGGTTGCTATGTTCAGTCTGCAACAGCTAGGAGTGGCCGCACGAAGAAACATTGGGAGCGATATACTAAAGAGTATTAGAAAGTACCTTTCGCGAAGTCCTGACGCACTTGTAGTGAAGAATGCTGATTGGTGGACCGATACCTAGACGATGGAATCGATTTTGGCAGTGAACAAACGTAGATGTGGCCTCTCAAACAGCTCTTGAATGATACAGAAGCATGCAACCCATAACAGCTGCTCCGACAACGGAATCACAGGAACACCCCAAGGTACTTCCCAACAACTCGAGAAGAAGAATGGACCAAGCTGACAAAGGAAAGGAAGATGGATGCTCTTTGGATCGGTGGATATATATATTTCGTATCGTTTGATGTAGTGGGGAACTAGGATATATTTTTCAGTGCCCGCCTCCGCCTTCCTTCCTTGGATAGGCGATGGTCCATTGTACTGAAAACAAACGAGATCTGCTCGCCAGTTGGAACGCCAACATTTGAGTATCTTGTGTGGAGGGACGCCACATTCAGAAAGCCTCCAGTGTTGGAGATTTCCGTGTTTTGTGTCTACCCATAGCACATGGAATTGTGCGTCGTCACCCGCACCACACAGGTGAAGGTCACGTCAACAAGCACCACGAGAGAGATGGTTCAACTTATGCAAAGCCGTTGTCAATGCCACCCAAGGAAACAATTATTGCCCGATGGAAAGGTGCACAGTAGTCGGTTCAGTCGATGATGGAGGGACGCAGGTTATTGCACAAAGCGATACAAAACGATATTGCTTCTAACATGATGGTCGTTTTGGAACGATGACTCGCAACTCAACTCCTGGTATCCCAAGTGATTGTTACTACCACCAGCTAGGAGAAGCCTACAGTGTATCGGTAGTGCATCAGAACGTGGAACAGCAGTTCATCTATGCAACTCCATGGGACCCAACCATCGCCATGGACCCCCTAGTAACTCTTGGAGGACATGGAATTTGGCATTTCTGCCAACTGCATGAGCAGCTTTGCGATCGGGGCAATCAGATGCACCTCCCAACTTATCCAACACGATACTCAATCTCATCGACGCAACAGTACATGAGGCCTTTCCAATAACTCTTGAATAATACTGAACCGTGCGTCCACCCCAATCGCATGAACGTCCACACTAGAACTATCGAAGGCACTCCCCAGCTTCTCAAGCACAATAGACCAAGCCGACAAAGGGAAGGCCACGTGATCTTTGGAGTTTCGAAAGTTTCGTAAAATCTGGTGAACCCGCGAGACATGATGAATCTTTTGGGGCCCTTCGTGTGGGCTTTCACTAGGGCGACCATGCAATTGCACTGCGAACATTCGAGTTCTGTTGTTCACTTGAAAGGAGAAGATTCTGTTGCACGTTTCCTTGTCTATGTTGAACACACGTAGAACAATGGTCTCTAGCATCGGAGTTTCCAAAAGGACTGGGAATATCCAGTGATGTAGGCCAGGAGCTCGACTTCGGCGATAATTGGGCAACCGAATCGTTTTGAGCCTTGGCATCACGGGAAGAAGAGTTGAGAGAAACCATTGCAATTGATCCGCCGGATTTTGTGCGAACGAAAGATCTGTTACTGGACACCTGGGGCTACCAAGCCAACTCACAAGGAGCCTCAGTGGCTCCAAGTAGGTGTCATGTACCTCGTCAAAGTCAACATGAAGTGTTTCTAAGGAGGGTAATTCTCTCAGACCCGCCACCAACAACGTGATGTCATGCACCGAGAAATTTCTGAAGCAAAGGTCAAGTGTATGAATGTGTGAAGTTACTTTCCCTGAGAATAGGGGGCCGGAGAAATTGTCCGAACGATTATTGCAGAGAGAGAATCCTTGGACCCGAGAAGCAAATGAATACTTATCGAAGAACTCGATCATATCTTTCGGTTGTACTCTCCAGCATCGAAGATCCAGACATTTTAATTGGAAGAAAAGTGGCAAACTATTCAGGATATTGTGGTTCATGTCACAATGTGGATTTTGTAAGAGAGAAAGGTATTGCACATTCTGAAGGACGGTGAGTGCACGTTTCAATCTCGACCGGTCGGACGGGGCATCCGTTGGAACATACAACCACACCGACCAAGCCCTGTCCTTCATGTTCAAGAGGTCATTCAATGCTTTCCTGGTAGTCTCATTCAGAAGATCATGCATTGAAATTTCGAGGCAGTTGATATCGGGTCGCCGTCGAACAACTTTCAGTGCATAAAGGTACACTTTCAGGGGTATGCGATGCCACATGCCGTTGAGCTGGTAGAATTGGTACTTTGTGGGATTTGGCCAAAGGACAACTTTGTCCGCATATAGTTGTCGTCGAGGATGAATGTGGATCCTGCCATCGAGCAATTCCATAGTGAAAGTTCTGGAGATAGCCTGTTTTGTGTCGAGTCATCTTCATGGCAGGTGGTAAAGATGTGCAAAGATATTGAGTCGTGGAGTTGTGCAAGACACAGCTCAGTTCTTTTGAATGGTCATCACCCCTTTTGGCCTTGGGCTTCCCGTCGATTAATCGGATATCGAATCTTACGCAATTCTTCTCAGTCAGTCTCCATGAATGACCTGATAGCACTAACACCTCCATATGCATTCACACCAAAAAGACGGACGCCATGGATGCAAGGCTATCGTCTATGCTACTACAAGAATCTCATTTTCGTAAAATGAGACAGCTCTTCTCCATCAAATACAACAAGATAGCTTTTAGAACCTAGAGCCTATCGCGACCTTTGGGTTGTTGTCCTTTCTAGGATACCAGACGAGGCCTACGAGTATACCCAATTAAATCGACAAGAGTGATGACAATGTTCTCCTTCTATGAGCTTCAAGTTGATGAATCGCCTCTCTATCAGTGGTTTCCTGGATATGCCACACTGTACTAACATAATCATCATTCTCTCCGACGCAACAGTACATGAGGCCTTTCCAATAACTCTTGAATAATACTGAACCGTGCGTCCACCCCAATCGCATGAACGTCCACACTAGAACTATCGAAGGCACTCCCCAGCTTCTCAAGCACAATAGACCAAGCCGACAAAGGGAAGGCCACGTGATCTTTGGAGTTTCGAAAGTTTCGTAAAGTCTGGTGAACCAGCGAGACATGATGGATCTTTTGGGCCTCTGCGTGTTGCGTTTGTCTAGGGGGGAAATGCAATTGGACCAAGAACATTCGAGTTCTGTTGTTCACTTGAAAGGAGAAGATTTTGTTGCACGATTCCTCGTCTATTTTGAACACATGTAGAACGATGGTCTCTAGCATCGGAGTTTCCAATAGGACTGGAAACAAGTGTTTCAGGATACGAGCGCCGTATCCATCAGGTATTCGAATTGCCTTCAACCTTGGAATGCGTGGAAGAATAGCAACAAGCATATTTAGTTGATCAAATGACCCTTGCTCAAATGTGAGATCCTTCACTGGACACTGGGGACTTTCCAGCCACCTGAAAAGAGGTCTCAACGGCTCCATGTAGCGATCGTCTACCCCGAAAAAATTTACTCGAAGTGTTTCCAGGGAGGACAGGGATCCCAGACCCGCCAACAACAACGAGATGTCATGCACCGAAAATCTGGAGAAGCAAAGGTCGAGCGTATGAATGCGTGGTGCTATATCCCCTGATAGTACGGGATCGGTGAACTTGAGGGGAAATTTGCTGCTGAAACAGATTCCTTGGATCCGAGAAGCAAAGGAATAGTTGTCGAAAAGCTGCACCATGTCGACCGGATGCATTCTCCAGCAACGGAGATTCAGACATTTCAATTGGTGGAAAGGTGGCAAATTATCCAGTATATCACGGTCCATACCATAACGTCTGTTTCGTATGAAAGAAAGGTGTTGTACATTTTGAAGAACAGAGAGTGCTCGTCTCAGCCGTGGTTGGTCAAACTTTGCACCCTCTGCCACAAGACATAAACAGACAGACCAATCCCTGTCCTTCATGTTCAAGAGGTCACCCAAGGCTCTACTAGTAGTCACATCCAGAAGATCATGCATTGAAATTTCGAGGCAGTTGATATCGGGCCGCTGTCGCACAACGTCTAGGGCAGCTGAAAGATACACCTTCTGGGGTAGTGCGACGTTGTGCCTCTCGAAATCAAGTCGATAGAGTTGGTGCTTCATGGGAGCCGGCCAATGAGCAACCTCTGACGCAACAAATCGTTTGCGACGATGGATACGAATTGGTTTATCGAGTAGATCCATGATGTATGGTTCCATGATGAACAGTCTATCTGTGGGCAACCATTTTTATGTTGTTGGTGGTGGTGAGTCACGCTTGTGGAAAAGATTCGTGCGCGGAACTTGGGGCTCAACCGTTAAAGTCGGCTTAGTCGTCCCTGGCATCTACTCCCAGAAGTCGAACCATTCTCCCTGCACACCTCCGGTTGACGTTGCAATTGAAGCTACCGGTATTCTGTTGGAACAAAGCTTCCAGAGCAGCATGGACAACACTCACAACAGACAACAGGTACATGTGTTCTTTACATTACATGGAACCAATGGCTGGAATCCCACTGGAAATCCCATGACAATCTACCAATGCCAAACACTCCTCTCGACTCGATTCTTCCATACTTCCTCGCTCCAAGTATTCCACTGGGGTCCAACCATGACGTGCACTCGTTTGGTCCAACGATGCAGGCACCGTCTCCAACAACAATTCCATCACTTGGCAAGCCACACTCTTGTCTTGCATACCTGTACTACTCGTACCGTTCCTTGCCAACAAGGCAGCTACCAACTCCAAAGGAGGTTCCAAGGGATCCGCCACACACCCACATGCCACCCAATGAATGGGCAACATGCCCATGACGTCGCTCTGAGCTCCCATGGGGTATACTTGCAACAATACTTGAACAATCTCTGGCGATGCTTGATACATACAAGCAATATGAAGAGGCAACAAACACGCTGATTCACTCACTGCTACCATCAAGTCTTCTTGCAAGGTATCCAACAACAACGTGGTGGGGGGTTGTTCCCACCACCAGGATGCTTCATCGACGGACGGGTCATCGTCTACAGTACTGGAGGTTCCTTTGGATTCAATGGGAGGCAGAGGCAAAACCAGTCGTTCGACTTGTCCCATGTCAGTCAACTGAACAAGAAATTTACCGCCATTACTACTTGTGCTACTGCTGGTGCTGCTGTCACCACAGGAGGAGGTGGTCGATGCATGGTCATCACCATCTCTTCGTTCTGCCTCCTTCCATCCTTCGGTATGGTCCAAGTAACATACACTGGCTGGATCTTGAGATCCACATACCGAGGGGAGAACCGAAGGACATTTCCATGCCTTGTGTTTGGAAGCAAAATCCAAATCAATCTCTACATGGCGTCGACGGTGACGTTGTGTGATCCAGATGGATTTCCATTCCTTGCTGCGACGACATCGTCGCCTGTGCCGGTGCCTGTGCCGCGCCACGGATTGTATTCCTTGTACTGGAGTTGAAATGGTACCATTCGTCAAGAGAACTTGAATGACCTTGGTAGGTGGTTGCAAGGCACATGCCAAATGAAGGGGCAAGACTTTCCAACGTTGTCCGTACAACTGCACGACACATAGTTGAGAGATTTCCTTGGGAAACAACGTCACTCGAATGAGGACACGTTGCCAATCTTGGAGTAACACCAATTGAGCTAATACGGAGAGATAAGATCTTCTTGGGCGACGGCTACGATGAAGCCGAAGGATGCTCTTGGGAAGGGAGGAAGCTGCAGTGACAATACAGGAACGAGGTGCTGTTCCATGTTTGTCAAAGGGGCGATTAGGGATAGTATGATGGTGTGCTATCGGATGAGAGTGGTTGGTTCCCATGGTGGAGGAAGTGGCTAACCGGAATTGTCAGAAAGCTCTAGCCCGAGTAGTGTGGATTATGAGACACGTACACGTACAGGGGAAAGCTCTTTTGGTAATGATTGGAGTTGGCCACATCATTGCCTAGTATCGTTACCGTTCGATTCTACTAAGTAGTAACAAACCAGACAACATCAAACTCCAGACAAAGGAAAGTTCCTTGACCAATGTACATGATCCGAGGGATGTGTAAGCTCCCTACTGTAGGTGGTTTTGAAAACTACCGTTCCAACAGTATGCAGTTTCGCATTACTAGCACGATGTTAGTAGTTTCATTCTTGGATACGTTTGGTATATCTTTGTAAGGATGCATTGGCTCGTCTGGCGTCGTGACGCCGTGATGACGGCACCTCTGCAGAAGGCTCCAACAGTATGGCCCTTGGATGCAAAGTCAACTTCCCCGCCCAGGCGAAAGGCATAGTAGTCATACTAGTCGAGACATTCTATTCCCAACGTGACGCTACTACCAAACAAGGGAGAAAGCACGTGCTAAAATGCCGGAATGGGGAACCGCCCTCCGCCTCACATTCATGGGCAGGTTTGGAAAGATGCGCACGTACGCTATCATGAAATTGCACAGATTCCGGACGACCTAGGGACAAGGGTGCGTAAAAAGGTGTGGAACTTTCTGAGCCAAACAATTCCGACGACCGACCTCTTGAGTTTTGGCTACGACTCCCATCACATTTTATAATTTCTCGGTCGCACCTCGTCGTCGTCGTCATTTGGACCTCAAGCCTCCCCAAACAGCCCACACATACACAAAACAACACCATGCAAAAGAACAACAACACCGTCCTTGCTACCGCAGATGCTGGAGTGATCCCTTTGCCCACCCGCATGGCTTTGTCGGCTGTTTCTGGTATGGGAGCTGCTACTGTTTGCCACCCTCTCGATGTCATCCGCGTCCAAATGCAAAGTTACTCGTACAAGAGCACCGCTGACGCCGCCGTTTCTATTTACCGATCTGCCGGCCTTGTCAACGGATTGTACGCTGGAATTTCTGCTGCCTACCTACGACAATGGCTGTACGGAAGTTGCCGCATGGGAATTTATTCCTATTTGCTAGAGCAAGCTAAGAACAAGCAAGGAGACAACATTTCCTTCGCTACCAAGTTGGGTATGGGATGCATCAGTGGTGGAATTGGTTCCTTCGTGGGAACTCCTTCCGAAGTCGCGTTGGTGCGAATGGGAGCCGACTCCAAGTTGCCCCCTGCCGAGCGCAGAAATTATACCAGTGTCCTTAACTGCCTCACTCGTATTGCCAAGGAGGAAGGTGTTACCAAGCTTTGGCGTGGAGCTACCCCCACTGTTCTCCGAGCCACTCTTTTGAGCAGTGCTTCTCTTGGTGTTACTTCCCAAGCCAAGATCTACCTTATTGACACTGGATATTTCGGCCCCAAGGGAGAATGGATGGGAGGTCTTCCTATGATGTTCTGCGCCACCCTCGTCAGTAGTTTCTGCGCTAACGTCGTGGCCAATCCCTTTGATGTTATCAAGACCCGAATGCAAAACATGCCTCTTGGCCCCGACGGAAAGCCCCTTTACGACAACATGGTAGATTGCTTCGTCAAGTCTGTCCGCAACGAAGGACCCATGGTTTTGTACAAGGGTTTCACCCCTGCCTTTGTCAAGTTGGCCCCATACTCTGTTATCAGTTTGACCTTGCTCGACAAGTTGACTGTCATTGTCACTGGAAAGGAGGCTCTGTAAAGGGTTGTTTTGGCTAATGGATACTCCACACCGTGATGATTGATGATGAATGACGATTGCTAGAGGGAATACCACATCTACCGGTAGTCAACTGTTTAAAGAATGCTTTTGATATTTGATTCAAGTTCACTGACGACGACACGTGAATAATGGGTACTCTTTTTCCCTCCAGGTGTTGTAGAAAAAAGTTCGTATTCGTCTCCATCTCAAATCACCCTCCAGGCATCCCGACGTGACACCTCCCATCGTTCAGATTTATTCAGAATTACAAAAAACTTCACAGGAACAAATTTGTGCAACATCGAAACAGAAACTCTCCTTGAATTTCTCTTCAACGTTGCACAACGAAGCAAGATAGAGATTTTTCTTGTGTCGCAACATCCATGGCTGGATTGTGAACCTGCGACTTGCCCCAATGCGATCATGTTGATGGACGCACATGCACACTCCTCTCATCATGGATCCTTGCGGAGGGATGTACCTCCAAATTTCAGGGACCCCAAAATAAACCCCCAAGCCGAAAGTCGAAGATTTTCATCATGACATCATGACACTTGATTTGTGTAGCAATGTGTGATGTGGGTGCATGCGGATTCACAAGAGAGGGCTTTTGCCGGAAAATATCATCGTAAAAGATGCGCTACTCGACCATTGTCCATTGTTTAATGTTTCGTCCCGAAAGTTGTTCCGAGTTCGCCGACTTATATTCTTTGTTAGAGGTTATGTTGCAACAAGATGGCAACAAGGTAGTAGAGGAGATGGTGGGGGTTCGAATTCGTTACCATTGGACAATAGCGATTGACACCAATCCCTCTCAGAATTGTGGAAACGACGAAACTTTAGTAACGGTGCGATGGAAGATCACGGGAACGCGAAGTCCAGAAGTATGCGTGATAGTCTTGTGGTTCCTTTGTGAGATCAAAATCATTACCATCCATTAAGTAGGCTGACGAACGTGTACAATATTATGTCCGAGGGCCACATGCCGTATATGAATTCCGTTGCACTTTTCACAACCTAGCAGGATATGCTGTAGTGCAGTGAATCGCCTGCAATTGTTTATTGGGCTAAATGGCCTTATGCCCTCGTTGGCCGGTGATCCACGATTTTCCAAACTATTTAGCGATTTTCAAGGGTTCAACGCGAACGGCCCGCTTGAACCGAACTTCAAGGGCATAGTTTATCAGTTGTACCTTGACATTTTCCAACGTCTCCCATTTCGGCGTTCTCGTTGCAGGAAAAATTGGACCGAGGGCCTGCTCAGAGCTCTTTGCACATCGGAAACAGGAGATTACAAAAAACTCGTTGACCCCATCTATTTTTGCTGTTGTGGCCACACCCTACGACGACTATCATTCTAACCATGATGCCCCCACGAAGTAGTTTCTCCAGTCGTTCTAGCGTATACCTCGAGCGACACGCTGACCCCGCCGCTGGGATGATCAAAGAATCGACACCTGAAAAGCATGTATCGTTCATCCATCACGTGACTGTGCGCCGACACATTCACTTGAATGAAATGACGCCTGAGGAAGTTGACGACGCGTACTACAACGATACCGAGCTTTCCGCCATGCGAGCTGAGTGTGTGAAGATCATTAAGCTTCTCAACTCTGGTCTCGAGAAAGGAAAGGTAAAGGAAGAGAACAGTGACCTTTGTTATCGAGGTCTCGAATTCAGCACCAAAGTCGGCTCCCACCTTCGAGCTGTTCACAAGTACACAGCTTGGGATGCCGTCGACTATGAACAGGCAAGACAATGGAAGAAGCATCAGGAAGACTCTGATGAGCTCGCCCATGCTTACCATGAATGCACCGAGGACAGCGCGGCCCTCGCTCACATGTTGGCACTTCGAGACCACGAGCTTGCCTGCGACGAAGAATGCGGGACAGGTACTGTCTGTGCTACTCGAAAGTGCTCCAAGTATGCTGAACTACTGTTGTCCTTCAAGAAGCTCGACAAGGAGGCTGTTCATCATCAAGAAGAGCTTCACCACGAGCACTTGCTCCACCCCCTATAACCTATCACCGCTCGCTAGTGTATTTTCCGCCCATCCGCACACAAACCAATTTTGCTAACTCACAACATCTAACACAACAGATGATCTCACCAATTACTACTACTACAGTACTATTACAACAACAACAGCAACATCTAGTTAACTTAATCCCACTATTAGAAACAAACAAGAGCAAACAAACAGTCTACCCATTCTATTCGTATCCATGTCTCCCACCGGTTAACTCCGACTGCTTTACGAGTAGAGAGCCGGTGCATTGGCATGTTGCTGTATTGGTGCAGTGGTATAAAGAGTAGTAGAGGTTCATCGGAAAGGGCCGACGCGAACCCACAATCATCGCCCTTCGTATTTTGGTCGAAAATCAATGGCATAAAATCCCCGATTCGTGGCTATTGGCCTTAAAATGGAGAGCGTCGGATCGCTACGTTCCGTGGAATGTCCCTGTACTTGTTGTACTACGTTTTGTACGGGACAAGAAGGAACGGGCCAACCACAACCTAGTCAGTCCTTCGAGCGTTGGACACCTACACGACGACACGGAACAATTTGGTAGGTATTTCAATACCTTGGAGAGGTTTTCTAGCAGCATACCCTTCGACCTACCCAATAACAAAAAATTACAAGCGCCCATGATTCAATAAATAAATAAATTCATTGCTACTAGTACTTGTTTACATTCTTTCTCCAGGTCCATGCTCAGCTTGCAATTGAGATGCGGTAGTAATGATTTCCTCTGCCTTCCCACGAGCCATCTTGATATGTTCTAGCTTTTCCATATCCGACAAAGATCCGTCATTGAGAATCTCCACGACTGCCTCACCCAATCGCTTCATCTCACCTCGTTGGACAGAGGCATGGTAATTTTTTCGGAAAAGGGGAACTTGGCGTCCATTTTCAAACAGAACATCAATGGCCGTAGCTGCCTTTCCTTGGGATGGCGCGGGTTGGAATCGAAATTTCACTCGCTCGTCCTTGACGAGGTAGGGTCGGGTAGGATATTCCTCAGGAGAATGCTCAGAATCCAAACTTGTTCTGTGGACAAACAATTCCGCAGCCCCGTCGGCTTGGGAGGGATCATCAGGAGTAATGAACCCATACGCCTTGTTTCTCAACCAGAATTTGACGGTCCCCGACTGGTATCCATCAGCTCCAACAGCGAAAGCACGAGCAGCGAACCTCTGGAAATTGCAAAGCTCTGATTTGGAGCTAGCAGAGACAAACATTCGAGAGCTTGCCCTTGAAAGAGCAGATGAACGAAAAGAAAACATCCTGCAACCTGTTGTGAATTCACCAATCACAATGTGATGTCGGTGATGTGGTGCTCGTCTGGATCCAAGAGCCAGGGGTTATGAGTACTCCGCTGTGTGGTCCTTGGGTGATCGCACGACTTTGCAGTCGCACAAACTACCTGTTGGCTGTGGGCAATGTGCGTTCGTTTACGTCCCATCGTATCATTCGGAGAGAACAGAACAGGAGGCATGTCGTGGGCATGTGAGTCACAAGAACCCAGTTGAGATGCTTCGAGTGCCGATTGCTTGTTGATTTAAGAGAAGACGTTGAGTTCGACCTTTCATCCGAACCAGTTGTTGTTCCCTTTTACGATACCGGTAGTTCTTCTCACAAAATCACTCCCAGTAAGAAACCAAATCCTCGAACAAGCTGCAATACCAGCAGAAACAACCATGGGAAATCAAGCATCGCAGTTTTCTCGAGCCGAGTATGACGCACTCATGGCAGATATGAAGAGAGGTCCGGAGAAGATGGCAACTTCCAACAGGAACACGAAGGTGGTGGCCGAATTCTTGGATGCTTTCAATAGACGCAACGAGAATGCTATCAGGAAAGTCGCTACGGTTGACGCCGAGTTCTGCTTCCATGGAGCAGAACGGGGTATGCCATTTGACTTCTTTCTCAATGGACTCCATGATGTCCAGCAATCGTTCCCGGATGTTTGTGTTACGTACGATGCTATCGACGAAGTGGAAGATGGCATTGTACGTGTTGATAACTTTCACTCACGTGGAACCCACACCGGAGTACCCTTTGGCTTTGGTCCCTACCCAGCCATACCAAGAACGGATATCGTTGTTGAAGAGTCTGCAGACTGGACAGTCCTTGTTACAAAGGGCAAAATTTTCAAGTTAATTGTGAAACCTCCTCAGGGCGAACTTGTTGGTCCTCCTGCATACTACCAGAAGATTGGCGGACAACTAACTTTGGAAGAGTAGAGGAGGCCGATTATCCTTCTCCTCGTTTTTGGAGTTCACACCAAAAAGGTTCGTGAGCTACTATTTCTAGGATGAGAACTACACCCTCCAAACGGCATCACTGACATTTAACGACGAGACAATCTCTCTTGTATTGTATGAGTGGCGTCGGTACTTGAAGTAGTATCATTAACAGCATCATCTTCTTGCTCTACGGTAGCACCGGTAGATACCTGCAGCTAGTTCGAGTACCGTATCGTACTACTAGTTCTTTTTGGTGGTCTCTTGCTTTGTCTCGGCTCTCCTCGTCACTCACTACTGCTAGAGAACGACTGTTACTTGCACTCTCCTGTCATTGTACTTTACCAATCTATGCTTGAACGGGTGCTTTCATGACATTGTTCTTCACCTATCAATACTACTGCCAATTGTACCAACTTCAGTACCTACCTAGCCGCGTGTGTCACCGCGGCTGATGCGGCTACGGGTAGTAAACTCTGCTACTGATTTGACAAAAGGAGAATTTGGAGAGGGTTGGCTAGTACAGTACCTACTACGAGTACTACTAGTACTAGTAGTTCTTAGTAGAATGGTGTCAACTGACGCATTGCCTTCCGATTGGGGTGCCGACGATGTGATAGTCAGAGTCTAGCAGCAAGCCAGTGTCATCGTCGTTGCAAAACATGTGTAAGCGAATCTCATGCTTCAACAATGAACTGCGATGTCATATGAGACATCTGAGTCGTACCAGCAACCTCTCGCAGCATAGTCATCGGTTACTACTAGTACTACTTAAAGGAGGTACGAAGTACTTCCAATAGCCAAATCTCCGTCTCCTCACCACGCTCTTCTCACGAGTGAGAATGGACGTAGAAGCCTTACAGAGGAATCCCTAGCTAGCTTCGCGTCCACTCGAGAAAGTTCACACCCTCCCTTCTCCGCCTACCCCATTTCTTGTTCAACTCCAGAAGCAATACAATGATATCCAGCTTACTGCTTCCGACAATTTCTCTGCTACTGATATACCGGGTATCAGGCCTGATTGAACCGCCAGGTTATGCTTGCAAAACTTTCGAGAGTGTCTCGGCACCTCTAATCGCGAATGCAGAGGGGCACTGCACTACCAACAAATGTCCTGGAGGTTGTTGTCGATACGATTGGACCATTTTCTGTGACACTACGGATGAAAAGCCTTACTTGCGGGTATGTACACGTTGTCTGGTGCTTTGGACAGAATCTGTGCTGTTCCATCTAACGTATGTTTGTTTCCCCCTGTGTCTCGCCACAGTGCATTTGCAACGAGAATACTGCCAATGTGACAATCACTGCGCAACCAACAACTGTATCCACCAACCCTCCCACTGAATCAAGTACTGAAGCACCTACTGAAGCACCCACCGAAGCACCCACCGAAGCACCCACCGAAGCACCAACGGAACCTCCCACGGAACCTCCCACGGAAGCCCCTACGGAAGACGAGGGATCCAGCCGTGGGGCTGATATCTGTATGGGATATAGACAGGAGTGTGTATCCAATCCCGGAGAATTCGAGCTCCCTTGTTGTTCAGGAACCTTCTGCATGCATGGAAAATGTCTAGCCAATCTGAAGGAGAATCGCGCAAAGCTTTCAGGTCAAACTCGAGGAGGTGCTGGTGGAGGGGTGGGTGGTATCTCCGTCAGCAGTACTGGAAGTGGTTCTACCGGCGTAGGGCATCGTCACCGAGTGCGAGGTCGCCGCAACTAGTGAGATGGGAAAGCTGCTACTTGTTGACGTATATGAACTTCATCCATGCAGAAGAGAAACTGGAATGCATGTTGTATACTATCCTTTTATTCGTTTTCTATGTTGTGAGAGTCCAATGGCGGCGTGATCCGGAGCAACACGACACCCAAGTGCAGTGCTGTTCATGAAAGAAGTTGTTAGCTTGCTTAATGTGCATATTACCTATAGAGATACATCCTTTCACCTTGCGTATGTGCTCAACCACTACATGTAGATACTACTACGGACTGTACCATTGGATAATCCACCTTGAATGAGCACAACAAGAGATATCAAAATGGACGCCCCAATACGACGAGGCACCAGCTTCTGTAATGCTGGCACCCTATCCAAGGCACAAGTGGTATCTGTCTAGCCAGTTTGGTAGTACTCGCGGTGTGCCGCTGCATATCATGTTCGCGGTATCTACTATGGTGCTTCCAGGTACCGGTAGTAAGAACTTCGTGAGATGGTTGTCAGAATGTTCGAACAGCAAGGAAAATATACTCGGGGGGGAGGGGGACTTTAAGTCATCTCGAAGGATGCAAATCAGAACAGCTTCCACCATTAAATTACGTACTCTTCGAGAACTACAACACAACAAGAGGGGGAGGAGGCTCTACTAGTAGAGTCCCTGGTGCTGATTGTCGTTTTGAAAGCCTTTGGAGTCAGCCAAATGCGTCACTCGCACTTCCAATGTTGCCTGAATCAGAACATCATGCAATAGCTCCTCTTCGGGTGATTGGTATTGCAACTGAAATCATGCTGTAGTGGCCATAGTTCTTGAAGATACACACTGAAGAGTTGGAATACGAGTACACAACGAACGTCGGATTCGGTCGTGAGCTACAAAATCGAACTCGCGCTGCTCTTTCTTGGGGACTTGCTCACATCATCGCATTTCATTCTCACGTATTCTCACGTAAATTCAATCGAAGTGGGAGTTCAATGCCTTTGTCGCTCCAATAATGGCGGTGTCTACCACGCTATCAGGAAGATATAATGAAGTACTGCGAACTTTCCTGACCAATTCTGGTTCCTCAATATTGCCATCACTAGAAGTTTGGAAAAAGGTAAAACCTTTGTTTAATTGTTCTCAACTTTGAGTCCATATATGATGTATCCCAACCCTTAAATCGAACCGGCAAAGGTTTGATTCATGTGGTGGGGAGCTCGTCAAGTTGAAAACAAGATACTCTCGACCTCGAGCTGGCGAGTATACTCGCTCACAAAAAGCACCGAAATGGTCCCTCAACCCTGCGTTGCTGTGCATCCCCTGGGTCCATGCTTCCCTTCGTGGGGGTATTCATCCGTGTCATCAATGTCATCAGAGGAAAGCAATAGTAGTAGCGGTAGTAGATTTCCGATGAAGCTTCATGAGCTATTGTCATGGGCGGAAACCACAGGAGAACCGAGCGTTGTGTGGGTAACAAACAAAGCCTTCATCGTAAAAGATCAGGAACGCTTCTCCAATGTTGTTCTTCCAGCGTTTTTCAACACGAGGAACTGGAAAAGCTTTACTCGGCAATTGTAAGTACAAGTGTCTAGTGTGGTGATTGAGGCCAGCACAACAGTCAGAACCACGACGAAGATGAAAACAAGACTCATTCTTGTTGGATTTGTTCTTGTCACCTTCCTCCCTTGCAGAAACACATACAAATTCAAGAAAGTACAGCAGGGACCTCTGAAAGGTGCATATGGACACCCTTACTTCGTAAGAGGCAATCTTGTTAGCTGCAGGCTCATGGTAACCTACCAAAGTACAGAAGATGTCCCCCCATCATCATTCTACAAGGAAATTGATGACTATAATGTCATGTCTTGGAGTGAGGTATTTGAATGGCAAAGAATGCTCCGTTCTCAGATGATTCAACAAACATTGGGGGTAAGAACTGTTCCGTTAGTTACGAACGCCCCAGCTGCACTACCGCCGGTAGCGTTGGCGGCAGCACTAGAACGACTGGCACAACCTTCTGAGTCCTCGTTCTTGAGTACTAGTGCTTCCACGAACATGGAAAGTGGCTCGCTTCATGCTGGAGCTCCTCCAATCACTCCAGAGTCACCCCAGCCGCAAACAGGCTCCTCTCTTCGGAGGTCTTCCGACCATTCCATTGAATTTGAAGGCAGAACATTCTTCCCTGTATTCGATGATAATGGTAGAGTGGACGAGATGACTGACGATGATGCCATACTAACATCTATGGACACATTGTGGGACAATCTACCCTCCTCTGACATGCGACCTGGGTCGGCTCAGCCGTAGAACTACTTGTGGCACCTCATGCTCAATACTGTTCCTAGTACTTCCAGCGATCGAGACCGTCACCACCACTTCCTCCTCCTCCTCCCCAAAATGAATACTAGAACATTCACGTCACCACCAAACATATCCAGAATGGTGAGACCACCCTCCTACTACCATTACTCGCAGTTGATTGTCTCCAGTGTTTAAGTAGCACCAGCCACTTCGGGATCCACTTCTCATATTTTCCCGCCATCAACTACCAACACCGAAGACCGACTAGCCTGAAGAATACTTGTGGTCCTCGACTATTGTTATCTAGATTAGTGCATAGTAGAGTACTTGTAGTACCGCAGCAGTTGGGTGTGGAGGACTCAACTACTTGCATAGTATGCGGTGGTGATGATGGAGTTCTTGTACAGCCAAATCATTGTTTCTGGCGATAGTAACACGACGATGCCGGTAGTTGGCCTGCATCATACAACTGTTGTGCGGCGGAGGTAGTGATGATCTGATGATGAGCAAAGTACCAAGAAGCAAGTTATACAAACGTTGGCACTACCACCCTATTATTTGCGACTTGCGCGCTTTTTTTACGCCTCCGCTTGAGGGTTTGAGGCATATATGGATCTTATTTGGTGTCGCAATTGGTTAAGTGTTTGAACGTTTCCCAGTATTCGCTTGTGACCTTGGTGGTGGTGGTGCCAACAGTGCGAATGGTGCGAATGAACGCTGATTACTCCAATTCCACGTTTAAGCACCATCATGCCTAATGGACACATGCAAAATGATCTTGAGTACAAACTCCACACTTCTCATCTTTGATCCGACATGAACTTGTCGAAGGCCGTTTGTGTCAATTTGTCTTTGCTCACAACAAGGTCTAAGAGGAGGAAGATCTAGTACTACTTCCATGATGCACCTGGTGTTCTTTGGAGAACGCACCTCTCCCGGATATCCACGGTGACAGGTTTTCGATTCTTATCTAGCGTTGAGTAGATGGAGTGGAAGTGATATTTGACGTAGCCTTTGTGATTCCTACCATTCCCACACAACTCGTGAGGACGTCTCCGACTGCGTGTGGTGGTGAAGCGTGGGCCAACTCCCATCATGTCCTCATGGCTCTGACTGAGGAATTGGGATCATAGAAACGACAACATGGTGCAGAACGACTACATCTACACAGAATTGGAGGCCTTGGAGGCCATGTATGATGTTTTTGAGTTTTTTGGGAGCAACCTGGACTGGTGGCCAACATCCAATTTGACAGATGCCTGTGCCATTCCAGGGGTTGAATGTAACGCTTCGCACAACCATGTTGTTACCATCGATTGGCCTTCCAGGCAACTGTTCGGCACCATCCCAACCGAAGTTGGAGTATTGACAGGCTTGGAGAGGTTGGCTTTGGGTTCCAATGAGTTGCATGGTACGCTCCCAATGGATGCGCTGTACAATTTGAAGGAGTTGCAACATTTGGAGATCTATCGGAACAGAATCTCTGGCCCTCTTCCAGTCGATTGGTCCAACATGGGGCAGTTGAAGCGAATCCTCCTCCAATACAACGACTTGACAGGTCCTCTGACAGGAAATATCTGTGACTTGTCAGAATTGCACGGTCTGGATTTGTTTGGAAACATGTTGACAGGCACTCTACCTGATTGTTTGGCTGAGCTGCCAAGGTTGAGGGACCTTCAAATCTATGACAATGCCTTCACTGGCACTGTACCTACCGCCTTTTGTGATGGTGTTCCGGTAAATGAGGTCCACGATAGCGTATTTGGGTGCAATGGAATCGCTTGTCCGATGTACACCTATTCCCCCGGAAAGGGTAGACAACAGACCCCGGAAGAACCTTGTCTCCCTTGTCCCACTGCTGATTACCTTGGTAGCAGCTTTTGCCCAACCCCCTCCGACACACCAAGTGAAACTTCTGCCCCCTCCACAGGCACGACCAGCATAGAGGAATCGAAATCACCCTCTCCCACCAGCAGTGAAAAGGCTCCGACAGTTGCTCCATCAATGAGGAGTAGTGGTACGCTGAGTCCTACTGGTGTGACCTTGGAACCATTCCAAAACGCAACATTTGTACCGACAACGGCAGTGTCATGGAATGAAACTGAGACCAATCTTCCAACTCAGGAACCGACGTCTTCCTCGTCCCCTACTTGGGAGCCTACGATGGCACCAGACAATACTACTACCGTGGTCATGACAATTTCACCCACCACTAGCAGCAGCACTGGAAACTTTTCTGCGAGCCCCAGCACCCCGACGATGTTTCCAACTGTCTCTACCACCAGCAGTAGTACCACTCAAGCTCCTACATCTGCTCCCATTCCTTGGATTGGCCTTTCAGATCCTCGCGATAACAATGGATCATCCTCATCCGGTAGTAAGAGCAATTCAGGGCTCTCTGCCAATTGGGTGTTGTTGACAGCAGCTTGCCTCTTGAGCCTCGTGGCCCTGATGATGGTGATTCGAGCTAGACGCTCTGGGCGTCGTTGGTGGTATCGAAAGTTGACCCGGTCTTCGCAGTCTCGTCATCTGCAGATCACGGAGAGTCAGTCATCACCAACTGAGGAGAGAACTCCAACGGACATGGAAGTGAGCTGCGACAGCCCTCCGTGCATTGTGATGGATCATCGTCAACCCAAGGTTCTTGGGGTGGCAGATGTCGAAGGAGGTCTGGAAGTGGTGGACAGTAGTACCAGTATGGTAGCTGGTGATCCAGAAGACATTTCATTGGAATCTGACTCGGGATGGAATGATACTTTATCGTCGTTTGACGATGGCAGCAGAAGATCTGATCCTGGCGAGGATACTGCTGGCTTTCAAGAAGACATTTGCCTGTGAGAGGGGGTTCGCATGTGCCCATATACTATCACAAGATTTTGCCACAACACCCACCATTTGATGTGCTATATTCTTAGTGCACAAGATTTGCCAGAGGGGCACAGTAGTACGTACCCTCATTGCCACCACACATGGATCGCACAACTCCAAGAAGGTACAGTAGTACTCTAAACACATATAGTATACTTGATTGCAAAAGAAACTGTTTGATTTATCGTTTCCATAGTCCTTGCTGTCTGGCATCTTGGAACATTTGAATAATCTCCTTGCGTTCGGCCAAGGAAACATCGGGATGCCAAATATCCACCAACAACAAGACTCTATTTTGATCGGTACGATTCCATACTTCATGATCGTAACTATCATCCAAGACCAAAGCCTTGTCTTGCGTCCAAGGGCGAACCATATTGCCGACCCGAATGCCACAGGACGGCATTTCCTCGTGTTCATCATCGGTCGTGGGGACAATCAAGGGCAAATGGATGCGCAATCGAAAGTTCATGGGAGCCGTATGTGCCTGAATGGAGGCTCCTGCATGGAGAGTCGAAAAGAAACAAAATCCAAAAGGGGTGCCTTCAAACAAGAGACCATCATCACGGAGGGACTGAAGAATGCTGGCTGTTTGACGAAAGTGAAAGACAAAATGTCCTTGGACATTTCCCTTGTTCATGTAAGAGTGCCATTCCCAAACACCGTCGTGCAAGGTACTACCGGTAGGGCCTGTCTTGGAAGGGTTTCCCGCAACTCCATGGTCGGTGGCTTCATAGTCACTTCGCATACCAGGCGCCACTTGCAAATACTCTTGGCGGATGGTCTCGACATTGGCTTCCAAATGATTGACGACATGGGTCAAGGTAGGATCCCCATACGCGATTCTACGGTAGTCGGGAGCTGTCCAGAAGGGAAGACTTCGAAGTCCAGGCAAATATAGCAAACTAGGATTGGGACGAGGGACGGGAGTGCGCAACAGGGATGGACCTTGAATGACATCACAAAGAGCTTGTGATTCAGCACTGCTATCCTCCGACGAAAATGTCCTCAGCATTGTGCTTGCTGCTGCAGTTGTTGTTGGGTAGTATTTGTGACATGACTTGGCAGACGCCAACATTTGACTGGTACGGTTGAGTAGGATCCTCATGGTCGGCGACTTCTCGTTGGGGGTGTTGTGGTTTGATGATTGTTTGATGCACCACGTTGGATGTTGTTGCGTATCTTTTCCCATACCAATCACACGCACCGACACACAGACATATCCCCAATAACCATTCGATGTTGTCGATTGGCCGACGGGCGCGTGAATCTCAACCATAGGCTTGTCACATATCCAATGCGACATACACAAGATCCGGACTGAGCCGACGGGCGCATCCGTTCGTTCTTGTATTCGTGTGGAGGTTCCAGTAGTAGGCCAAAGACGAACGACCCCATTTGTTTCTATTTCACATCCTATCCTCCCTCTTGTACATTCACTACGGGTACCAGGTATTACAAATACAATATACAGCATGTCTTCTATTCGAGGTTCCTTTCCAAGCCAACAAGCCATGGCCATGGAAAAGCATCCTAACCAACGTGCTAACAACATGGATGACAAGGAGAAGATTGAACTCCTCAAGGGAGAAATTGATTCCTTGCGTTCCCAGATTCGTGACAGCGGAGCTGTTCCAACCACGGCCAAAGCTGCTGTACCCTCATCACCAGCAACATCATCGACTTCTGCATCATCCTCATCAATTGGTTCCAATGTGGCTTCTGTTTCTCTCTTCTTTCTTGTATTGCTTGGTTTGGTGACTGTATGGAAGCGCCGTTCTTCCTCGCGTCGCGTCTATGGGGGTTTGTCCATGGCTTCGGGGGTCCATGGTCAGGTACCACAAGAAGATGATATGGGCATGACCTTTGAACTTCATACACAGCCACAAATCTCTGTGGTAGATAATTCCTCCTTGGGATACGCAGCACCGGCTCCTTGAAGTGGTGGCTTGGGTGTTGTAGTTGGTTGTTGGATGTTTGGACTCTGGTTTGTGATTCGATTTCCCCGTACAGGGATCCTAGAATACCATGAATTTTTTTTGTAAATGACTATTAGAATATCAATGTATTGGATTGTGCCTGGTACCTACTGTACTACTTCTGGATAGAGAGACAGACAAAATAGACAAAACTTATTACAACAATAGTAGTACTGTACAACAGGCCACCTTGGGTACCTCGTCGGGTGGTAAATGGCAATACATTGTGGAAGGTGCGTGATGGGGCTGTTACACGGCCACCCGTGCCCGTTTGGAAGAGCATGGTGATGCAGACGCCACGTCCTCTTCTTGTTTTCGTTTGGCAGCATTCGGCGGTTGGGTATCATTCTCACAGACAATAGCATTTGTATCATGTTCATCACATCCATCACCATCATCGGAATCTCCAATAGGATTGTTTTTTCTAGTAGAAGTAGCAGTGCCGCTGTCCTCGATATTGGGAATCGCTCCGTCTTCTGTCTCTTGATCGTTTCGCTTGCCTTCTCGAGCTTCATCGTTCAACGAATGAATGGTACTCAAGAACAACTGTTCATCTTCCGAGAGGGGCCCTCGCATACCTTCTCGTTCCACAGAGGCCACTAGCTCGTTGCATCGTTGAATCAACCGAACCAGCCGCGGATAATGTGCCAACGTGGACTTGTGAACAATATTCTCCATAAAGGTCTGGCGGGTGGCATGGCCCGTCACCTTGTCATGCTTCTTGAGAATCTTGGAAAACCCTACATAGGACATGATAGCATAGGTTTCCAACAACAATAGGTCCTTGTGTAAGCGTGTCAATGCATGGTTGATCGCTTTTCGTCTGGCCACATCGGAGGACGAAAGTTCCGATGGTGCCTTGGAAGTTGGAGGTCCACTTGCGGGGTTTGTGGTGGCGGTAGTACCGGTAGTGGAGAACAATGTCATGTCCAATCCAGCTGCCACGCGATCGACTCGAATCTCATGTTCTTGGGTGGCTCGATCAAAGAAGAACTCTGCCTTTTTCAATTCTGTGTGGACTGCCTTGAAGAAGGTCACCTCTTGTGGACATTTTCCCAAGGTAGCTTTGGAAGTATGTGTAGCGGTGCTGGAAGTTGGCTCGGACGATGGGGAAGGCTGGTTGGTTGGGATGGTAGCTTGGTCCTCTTGGTCCTCTTGGTGTATCGAGTCGTTGGTGGAAGAAACAGAGACAATTCTTGATCTTGGAGACAAGGATGACTGTTCGGTGGGTTCGCTCTCAGCCTTGGGTGGAAGTTGCTTGATGATGTGCTGCTCCAAGGGTAAGATGGAGAGAAGATTCGAGGGT